>VYYJ01001965.1:0-25155 GCA_021029165.1 Cyphoderus albinus
AGTCACGTTTGGCTCATTAGTCATTACCATAATACCTTTAAAAAGATGCAACAGAAAGATTTTACTTTGTGCCTAATCATTTAAGTCACTCTAAATGACTTTAAAGATCTTGGATTGCGTTGAGTGACTGCTGAAATTGCCATGTAATAAGTGTACTTATAAATGCATTAAATAGCCATAAAATGCTTTTTACCTACTTAAAAATTGCCCGTAAATTACAATTTACTCATGTTTCTGTATTTTGACAGAGGTAAATATTTATGCACTTTTAATGAAATGAATGAAAATGTCAGAATGTTAAATATCTGTGACAGTGAAATTTGTACGAAATGAAAATTATTCTTATCGTTTTAATGTCATGTAAGTTATTTTGCCTTATTTCTTCATTCACCTTCCTGCTGGTTATTTTTAATGCATAAAACTTCCGCAACATTTATGGTCTGTGAGACGTCATTTAAGACGGCTTTGATCTTGGTTGAGGAAAGGTCTAATTTCAATGAATGAGTTACACTCGATTAAAGTTTTAAATTAACTTTGCCACAGAGTATGTGTAAATGAAAACTATGAGCAACTCTTCTTTGCTTCATACATGCAGTGTTACAAAAAACGAGGTTGAACTTTTTCCTCTCCAGCGCAATCAAATAAGGATTAGATGTAAGGATTAGACATTGAGAAGAAATTGAATTGATATATAACAAACATTGTGTAATATTCTTACGATTAGCTGTGGTACGTCTTGACGAGGAAAAAATAAGGAAATCTCATCTCCCTCTCATCTTATATTTAGTATTTAGCTAAGCCTTGGAATAAAATTACAAAAGGGTTAGCTTTTGATTACGTTGACAAGTTCTAGGTTTAATAACTCTGTCACTCATATCATGGCCTCCAAAGAAAAATACATATCACTCGGGAAGTGAAGCTGAGAATCAAAGAATTAATACTTTCCCAGAACAATGTACAGCTTTTCGTCGTCGTTTCTTACTCAACTTCTTCATTTCATGCATCAAGTCAAGAGGTTCCAAAAATGGACGCATGTGAAGTTCTTTCAAGATTTAAATGTTGCATTGTGTCATTGGTGTGGTATATTTATTAACATTGTATTATGTTATTGTGTGGAGTGCAGTTGTTTAATATTCCATGAGAGTTTTATTGTTATTACATTTTCTATCAACACATCATTCTATAACGAACGGAATAGCTCGCTTTTACTTTCGAAGCTCTACACTACTCCGATAAATCACTACTACTCACTACTATCACTGTAATGTGGCAGTTGCAGCAGCGACCAATTCTATCCGACCGCATTACATCGATATGTATTTGTTGTTCATGAAGTGAGAAGGAGATGAAACGAAGCACATGACATGTAGAAAGTGCAACAGCAAAACAAACCAATTCGTTCTTACAGGGGTTTGTCAAGAAGGGTTTACAGTAATTCCGAAAACGTGACGTCTCTCTGTCGCGTTTGATTAAATTGTTTGCCCTATGAAATTGCGTTATGAAATCACAACCACGTCGACTCTCGTGACACTACAGAACTGTTTAGCAATGTGCTGCGTGAATGCCAATATAATCCGATGTTACAATGTTTTAATAATGTTCGATGCACATTAACATTGAAGTAAAAGTAGACGCGGATTGATAGAAACATGTCACATCTGGTATCAAGAATGATTCCTGCGCCAAAGTTGACACAACCACCTATGTACAAACATTAATAAGAGTGAAAGACTGTTTTTCTAACGAAATGGTTGATGACTACGGATTTTTCAAAGTGTGTGTTTGAAAGTGTGTTTCTTCTTGGCAAAGTTGCATTGTTCGGAGTAGTAATCTAGTTACCTAAAGTAATATTGTAGCAAAGAAATAGTTTGCATATTTTTAACAACCATTTTAATGAAGGTCCTACAACTTAAAACACAAATTCCAGAATATGTTAACCATTTCCTTAAATGCCTCAGTGGTAATAATTTATTATTATATCATCTATTTGTGCAACTACTTAGCGGAAAATTGTTGTGGTTTTAAGTACTGATGAGAATTTATAACTGACATGAATAAAAGTTTGATTTAATCTTGTCTTGATGCATGTTGGCATTGAAATTTTCATTGTTTCAGCAGGGGTAGAAATCGAGGGAACAACCTTTTTTAGTTTTACGACATAAAAAGAATGCGAGCGAAATGGCTTGAATTGGAAGACACGCCAAAATGCATACGCGTGGAAGACGAGTCGAATTTCAAATAACCACATAAGCTAGCTAAGTGATAATCCCATTTTAAAGCGATAAAATCCCATCGACCTGACTTTGCTTTAAAGAATAAAACTGCCACTAAATTCGACTTAATGCTTTTACGAGTCGAAAGTCTATTTGTTGAAAGCTCTTGTTCAAGCTGCTTGGGTACCTTAATTACCAATCCTAATTTGGACATGGAATTTATTTATCAGTTTATTGAGGTCCTTGTTTTCATGAATTTGTACCTCAACAAGTCTAGAAAGAAGGACACCTACTGTTGCATCCATTTAGGTCGGTCGTCGGTGGTAGTTAAGTTACCTACCTTTTATGCTGAAAAACTAATTCATGGGAGTTCCCTCGTTCCCTTCCACGTTGTACATACCTTCAACTCAACATGCCGGTGCGGTGCGATACCCTTAGAGAATGTGACATAAGCTTTGATGTTTACTGCTGTGACAGCTCCAAACTTAAAAGTGATATTTAACCATTTTGTTATGAAATACTTTTTTGTCACTTTTGTTTTGTTCTTCAAGGCATTCTTGGTTTTTTGAAACATCTTTCATTTTGTATCGACTCTACAAAGCTGAATTTCATCGGCTACCTGTCACTGTAAACTTATACAAGTACGAAAAAATTCCAGTGTTTCATGTTGCACACACTGAAGAAATGCGGTGCTTGTTGTGCAAAGAAGTAGAGATTTATGTGAGGACGAAATGAATGCAATGAACAAACTTTATGTCGGGTTGCCCAAAGGATAGTTCTTGGAAGTCATATCTGATCTTCATACAATGCTTGTTTCTTGAATGACACTTCCATGATTTCGACACTAACAAGGCTCCATTCTTCTGCCTTAAAATATGTGCATTAATGACTTTTAGCTACAGAATTGGACCTCTGCACAAGAATATTGCATGGTTTATGGTTTATTACCATTACTAAACAATGTTTACAATACAACAGTTAAAAAGGAGACTGACTGAAAATGCAATCGGATTTCATGTGAAATCACATTCCTCTTTATTGTTGTCCACGCTAAACTCAACTGCAACAATGTTGTTAAGCTTTGTGTCGGAAAGGAACTGAAGTGGATTTTGAAATAATGACTTTAGCTACAGAATTGGACCTCTGCACAAAAATATTGCATGGTTTATTACCATTACTAAACAATGTTTACAATACAACAGTTAAAAAGGAGACTGACTGAAAATGCAGTCGGATTTCATGTGAAATCACATTCCTCTTTATTGTTGTCCACACTAAACTCAACTGCAACAATGTTGTTAAGCTTTGTGTCGGAAAGGAACTGAAGTGGATTTTGAAATGATTTTAGGTTTGTTTGTAGGGCTTCTTGAATGACAGTAACTTTAAGTTACTCATTCATTCACAAACTTAAGAGTGGGCATGAATTATTTGTAAATGCACAATTTTCAGTGACAAACAAAAATTGTCCACCTTTTATTACAGGGGCTAGTCAGTGGGCATGAAATATTCACTTCGGAATAGTGAACTGTTTCCTTTTATTCTAAAGTATCTTTGAGAAAAGCACACTTTTGTCACTGTGAGACAGAGGCGTGTGAGTCAAAAGGTGCAACACGTTAATTCACCAAGATGGACGGACAGTGGCTATTCATGCCAAGCCAAACTGAAATACTGCTCTGGTTTCATGTTGGCCTGGAGCATCCGAGGGAGGGAAAGACACTAAAGGTTTTGTGAGTTTTGGCTATTAATGGAGGATAGTTAATGTACTCTAAGGTCTAAGACTCGTCATATATCTTCTTTGGTTTGTTCGCTGAAACTACCACCATTGTAGCACGATTGTGCTTTTCCATTCCAATTTACTGCTCTAAGTAGTAAAACTTGTGGAAGAAAGGAAGTCATGATGATAATCAAGGAGGAGGGGATGGGGAGGGAATACTAAAATACTTGAGAATTTTCCAAATTGTTTACCAATGTAGTGGACCTGACATGACTGATTCGTTTATTTTTGGTCTCTTCCCATTCCTCGGTTTTCCAGATACTCTTCAGTAGTTCAAATACTACATACATAATATTTAGATACTACGGTACAATGGTCAAAGGTGTTATAGCTATAGTAAATTGTGTCGGAATATTGTCTTTTCGAAGATATTGGGATTGACACCATGGCGGAGGTGGACTAAAGTGAGATAATATTGAACATTGTGACCTGACTGATATGCGTATGAGAAGTTAATTCTGATCCAACTTCTCACTAAAGAAAGAAAAGAAAAAGAACAACTGGTAAAATATCACGAGTCACGGAACAACAGAGCCAATGGATTTATCAGTTTTCGACGGTGTATTCTTTCCTTGTTATCTCTGGTTTTGTTCCACACAGTGCCAGATAATGGGATAGTATTTATAAGAAGTGAAAACCAGAAGCAGCAGCAGTAGTAAAGTATCCATCTTAACCAGCAGCTGTATTCAGAAGGCCTCTTCTCGACAGAATATTATTCTTGATACCTTGTTTTTGGAAGAATACCTTGTTTATGGCTTATGAGCCGAAAAGAAAACTTGAAGACGAGGGGAGAATAAAATGCTGGTATGGAACATTATAAATGGAAGCAGAGTTAACGAATGGATGAGGTCGTCAGCAACGAGATATGCTTGTTATTTGTTTGTGTCTCGTCTTGTATGGTATCACGTACTATGAATGCGCTTTATAGATCACTATAATATGATTTGAACAACGAGGGAATCGAACAGAAAAAGAAAATGTATTGTTTCTTTTCTCAGACGCCATTGTCATGTTCGTTTCGTTTGCATCCATGAATCTATGAGTTGTTTACCCAGTACCAGGAATTGCATTAGGTTAGGACAAGGTTAAAAAAGAACAAAAATTGTGTCTGAGTTTCATTCTTTTTGCTTTTTCTATAGCATATAGTGAATCGTGAATCGCAGCGTAGGCATTTTGTAATAGGTATGGATAAACAAGGAATGCAGCGTGGGCGCGCACCGCACACGCACCTTTGCATTTATGAGCAACTCCATTTGCACAAAATGCAGAGAATTTTAGTTTTGTGGACTTTGTAGACCGAAAAAGTACATTTATGCATTATAAAATACGCGATATCATCCCAAAGTTAAATGGACAAAGGGAAATGCATTTTCTCCTTATTTTATTATCACATCACATCATCAGCAGCATCATCAAGCAGGATCGAGAACGGAAGAGATCCATTTGAACAAGGTCTCTCGTGTGTTGTACGATTTGATTACATTTCACCAGTTCTTGGTTTTCTGCAAGCTAACTTGCTGCAAGACAACAAGGCAACGCACCATGAGGTTTAGCCATAAAAACTCGTGATGCAGATGAGTATTGCGTACATCCTAATCCTAATCCTAGTTTTCTTTGATATTGTTTTGTGTGCATGTATTGATGCAGTTCATCTACCACATTTCAGTAGATTATCTACAGTGTGTTGTTACTGAATCCAACAAACTCATAAAACTTCTTTGTTGCAGAAGTATTCAACCCCATCATGATCAATAATGAGCACAACGGTATGCAATCATCACCATCTTGATGTAGTTGATGATAATCATGATACTTTTTATTGCAAAGAGGAAAAAATCTCTTTAAAAGAAAGTTATGTAACCACCGGGAGACCAGCGAGTCATATAGTGCACCAACACAGGCGCTTAATTCACAGTTACTATTATTGTTGTTTGTGAGTGACTTGAAAAAATGAAGAAAATTTACTCGGGGGCAGATTTTTAGGCAAGTGAGGAACGAGGAAAAACAAAATGAAGAAAAGCGGGACTTTGATAATGATATACAAAAAATCTTGCTGTATTATAAAATATTCCGAGTTAACAAAACAAACACATTTTAATATAATATTTGAAATCTTATACTCATCGTCAGACAAGTGAAAGGCAGGAGTGCAAAGCAGAGCGCGTTTAAAAAATGAAAGGCTTTTTATAAACGTTAGCAGTTAATTGACTTTTTGTAGTTCTTTCATCTTCCATCCCCGGTACACATTTCTTTTTCACATTTAATATTTGTACTTAAAGAAACATCCGGCAGAGGAAAAATCATTTTCCCTACGCTGTTCATTTTCGTGCTATAAACTAAAGCGAAAGCGAGTTTTCCCTTTAACCTTGTCTCTTTTTTTCTCTCGTGGGTAATATTCATAATGGGACAAAAAATGAGAGTGGTATATGACTGGTGGAGTTGTGCAGTTGTTGTGTGTGATAATCTTTTTCTTTTTTATTTAACTTAACCCTGGTTTTTGTGTTTCAATAATTTCCTGCTGTTTCTCCTGTTGTCTGAAGTGAATTGTTCTCTTCTATTCTGTTCGCCTTTTGCCTTGTTTACAGTATATTGCATTACATGTGTGCTTTCATTTTATCATCTTTGTTTTCGCTGAGAAAGGCACAAATTTGACTATTCTGTCGATTTACTCCGTTACTCCGTTGTTCCGAAAATGCGAACTTCTGTTTATGATGAACTTGCTCGGCAACTTTGTCCGCGTACTTTTCATGATTGCTATGCAGGAAAATAAGAATACAACTTGGTTTACAGCACAGCTTGCATTATTAGGCAACTGTGAGCTTAGCTGAATAAAGGAGAAGCAGATTATAAGTATTGTGCACAGTACACCATAAACTTTGATAGGCCATAATACAATAAATGGCCAAAGAATGGAATGAAAAGGAAAAAATCGATTTTGATGGATTTACACAGGCATTTTTTCTCAAAATGCAGCAAGCATCAAATTGACGGAGGGGTGGAGGGAGAATTTCTTTATGTGTAAATCATTTATTTTTATAGTTCAAGTTTACTGCACAATGATGCAATAGAACTTAGTTGGAGGCAGGTATGTTTCTCCTTTGATAATGATATATAAATACAGACTAGGCGACCGTTACTTTACGTTACGTATTGATTCCGCCCGACACTTCTGTTTGAAACGACTACTTTTCATGAATGTGAAAGTTGTGGGAAGAATTAAAGTTACAATAAAAGTTTGCTTCATTATCACCGCAACGCAAACCCCTTATAATATTTTAAAAACCGCACTCTGCTGAACTTGTTCAAGGGCTAAGGAAGCGCGTGGACACTTTTGTAGTTTGTATTAACAGCTAGGTATTTTTCCTCGCGGCGAAGCGGTCTGGTTATTAAAAAGCACAGCAACAAAACAAAACGCAAAAAAAAATAAATGCCCACATTATGAGTGGTAGGAGGATGTTACAATTTGGTTGATATTTTGTGTTTTGCACGTTTGATGCAAGGTAATGTGAAAACCGCCTTGTTGCGGGGTCCAAGGTAGCAGAATTTATGTTTTTTCGCGGAGTCATGCCGTCACACATGGGTGGTTTCCGTTTCTTTTTACTTGGCAACAACTTTAAAGTGAGTGAGTGGATAGAAGCAGTGTGACGACAACAAGAACGGGCAGTAAGTAAATCAAGTCTTTCGCGGTTTCTCGACCTTTCCGTATTAAACATGAACAAGTCGTGACATACACCGAAACCAAAAAAGATGAAATGAATTTGTTGGTTGAACTGAATATTTAATATTATTGGGTGGGTTTTCATAAAGCTTCCGCTGGATTGTTTTGTGTTGCCCACAAAAAGTCTCTGCTAAGTTCTGTTTTTGACAGGAAGTGGTGCTTTAAACGAAAGTGGACACAATCACATAATAAATATTACGCAATGATTGAGGCTGCCCTGCATGGCTCTGGACTACTGAACCAAGAGCGTGGGCATTATGAGCAGACGAGCAAGCTACCAAAATTACGAAGGAGTTTCGTGATGTTGTAATAAGTATTTAAATTTTAATATTCTGTTTGTTGACCACTTGTTTGAGTGGCAATAAAAACGTAAAAGGACTTTTTGTGACAATGGACACGAGTGGACTGCATTATTGTTTTCAAGTATAAGAAAGAAGGCGGCGAGGCTGCATTGCAGTAGTTAAAATAAAACTTTTCAATCTTCATGTACTGCGTTAAGTAACAACTCAATTTTTTCTATTTACCTACCTTCTTTGTAATAATGGGTAATGGTTATGGGTTAGCGCAACAGTGAGGAGGGCGAGGGTTGCTTTTTCGCCATGGGATTGACAGGATGGAGTTGATTTGCATTTCTGCTTCTTTCGTTTTGTATTTACTCAACTTAAATGATTATTAATTCATGTACCACGTCTCTTTAGGTGCTTATAACGTACCTACTCGTATGTTTCAAGATCTATAAGCATTTAAGCATGAAACAAATGTGGCACTTTATCTTAGTGATCATTAAATTACCTTCTTAAAGTTGCTTATGTGTAGGTTGTATGAACAGATCGAAGCAATCATTTTATTGATGTTTATCGCTCTGATACGGCAAGCAAAGATGAAATGACATAAAAATACTCTTGATTTGTACTGACTCAGGACTCAGGAGAGTCATTTCGTATAAAAAATTGGTGTTGCTTGTCTGATTAGTGCGCTACAGCTCCTTTGAATATTTCATTTTTATCAATGATTGGTCGGTGTAATATGGTCGTAAAAAGTTTTTTTTTAAACTTTACATTGCATTCATTATATTGATTAGGCTAATTCTTACTCTAAATAAGAATTACTGCCTTACACAGTATATATAGAAAATTGACACAGCGATAGACCTAACTTTGAACAATTTCAATGAAATCACAGAAGTAGGCAGATAAAAGCTATGGAAAGTTAGTTACGGTGATATCTAACGGTTCTCATCTAATCATTTCATTTTCGTTCATTAACCATAGATGACGGATAAGCAAAGTCAGGTAGAGTGGAATGGAATACCATTGTAATTGTAATCAGTTTTGAGTGTGTGGTTGGTTTGTGAGAAATTGGATATTTTCTGTGCATGTCTGCATCAAATTCCGTCGGGCACAAGAATACAAATAAAATCCATCTCTCAGCCAAGTTCCATTCCATTAGAATTTCTTATCTGATAACAGAATCCGATTCATTCGTTTCGTGTGCTTTCTTAGTGATGGTGAGGTGAGACGCGTTGTGAATGTTACGTCATGTACGCAGTCACATCAGCATTAAGTTACATTTTTAACTTCAAAGTGGATTCTTAAGGAAGCAGTGGTAAATGGAACAACGTCCATAGAGGACAGGAGAGGAATTTGATTTTTACGAGCACATCAGATTCGAGTTTTAGGGGCTTTGAGACTTAGCTCTGACTCTGAAAACTTCTAATTCCACACTTTATCAACGCTACATTATCAGAGGTACGAAGCTTTCAATTTGTACTCTTTTCTCATCAAGATTTTACTTTCTAGACCACAAAGCGGTAGCTTTCTTTCTAACACTCTTACCGTTGTCCCGTTGTGTTGCACCATCTCATCATCATCACATCAGACAGAAGCATCAAACACGAACCTGGCTGGAGAGGATTGTGTTTGATGTTATTTGAGCAGAGTTAAGACATAAATCTGCTCCGGTATGCCACGGGATCCGTAAAGTTATTCAGCAGCAGCAACGTCACAAAGAAAGTGTGTGAGAAGGTTTATATCTTCTCTCCATTGATGATTTTTTAAATTCCTTAGACTCGACCATCCATTTTCCTTTTTGGAAGTTTGATTAGCTCACTTCGTTGAAATGAAGCTTCTTTTACTTTTGTAAGCTTGTTGAATTGGATGGATGTGGAAAATTGAACAGTATCATATTTACAGTTTGGTTTAGTTTGGTCGAAGCTCATGAAGGGATGTCTACTTTAAAGTTAAAAAGGATGCGGATAATTATGTTTATTATAAGAAATAACTGTGTCGGAGCACTTCATACTTTACGTTCACGACGTAGAGTGTGCATCCAATTGAAAATCCCTTAAACGAATTTTCCACTTTTATCATGTTTTTTGCTTCACTTTGGCTGAAGCATTGTAAATGCTTTTATGCTTATCAAAAAGTGATTGCCACTTTTGTGACAACTAAACCAGCAAGATATTGTACCGTCTCTGCTCCTAGTTTTACCTCAACGTGAACTGAACGTAACATGGTTTTTACCAGACAATCCCTCACGAAAAGGCTAAATATTTTTTATTTCACATTTTCACGACTCACATTCCCAACCTGCACTATGCACTCCCTCATGTACATGTAGGAGGTAATAGGGAGAGCTCCATAAACATGCATCACTTGCATAATGATAATAATAATAATAACAATAACAATATGGATTGACAGCGGCAGTGTTGTTGCACCAGTTCTTTTGCTTCATTGCTATTACATACCTGAGCCTCTCAGAACAACCATATCATATCACAATTTTTTTCATTCGTCTAAGGTCTTTCTTGGTATTCATTCGGCACTGAATTTTCATTTTGATACCTTATAAAGCATCCACATTCACATCCTTCGTCGTAGTCCACCGTCAGCATCGAATCGAAATGGTAATCATCCTAATCCAAAAGGAACACTTTGCGGTTATCAAAAAGGGGAGATGTGCCTGTGTTCTCGTGTGAGCCGAATTGAGAAGTGATTAGTCATAACCGATCTGCTTAAGTAGAGTGAAAAAGGCAAGTGTGTAAGGCAAGGTATTTAGAAAAGATTATGGTTGGTTGTGTTGTAAGTTGTGGCAGTGAAGCAAAAGAGCTACTTTTTCACGTCTCACCGGCGCCATATGACAGATCAGCCAGTCAGTTTTAGTCAACCCTTTTTCTGCATCGAGTGGGCACTGCCACCTAAAGGGATACACACATATTTGCAATGTTGCATTATTTGTAGATGTGTGAAGCGAAGAAGGCAACTGGGGTGTTTGACTGTTTCTGTAAACACTACTCGATTCCAAGTTGCCTAGGGTTAGTCATAAGGTAAGCATGAACCTTTTTATCCTCTTTCTCATCTCCTCCATCAAACTGCTCTGCAAAGTTGGTGCCGGCGCTTACTCACGCACTCGTTTCCGGATTTACTTTTTATTCAACATAAACTATGATAATGTTTGCTTGCATGCTTACTCACGACTTTTTGACAGACGTAGTGCAGCTACTTTTCTTCTCAAACTTGGTACTGCTGGTGCTGGGATAAACATGTGTACGAGTGGAAGCTGCACCACGGTGAGCTTGGCTTAGAAGATGCATGCACTAATAAGGTAACTAATATGCATGCTCTTTTAAAATCGTGTGAATAAATTAAGGGATCTTACAGTCAAATTTGGAAATTGAAAAGCGTCTCAAACTTCTTCGTGATATCCCTTGGTTCGTTTGAAATTGTGAAGTAATCTTGAGCAAAGTTGCTCTTCTTGGTTGTGTTCTAGTAGAAAAAAGGTTTCTCTTTGTAGCAAGAAAAGACAAGTAATTAATTGGTCCCATTAGTTTTCAGGGGAATGTTACCCAAAAAGATCTCAAGCAATGTCCTAATGAGGTAGAATGGCACTGTTTTTGATACACTAAAAGTACATATTGCAAAGCTATAATGAGAGAGTGTGGATCTTTTCGTTTCTCCGAGATTTTCAGTTTAAGAAAGGGCGTTTTATAACGTGTTGAAAAAATCGACTGTAAAGAGGAAGATGTTAAAATTGAAAAGCATGTAGACGTTTTTTATTTGTGTCGTGCTCTCCTTGTAGTACAACGCTTTTCTTGGAATATTTCGTGTGTTGTAGTAAAGAAGAGCATAAATAAGTTTATAAGTTTTGTTTTCTATCTTCTTGTTTTTGCTTCAGCCCACAAGAGAAAGTGCGCACGAAGAATTGTGGGATGTTATTTTTGGAATTTGTGTACATGTCCGCAGTCGAGAGCATTTTTACTTTACAAATGAAAATCCTCTGGATTTTAACGAGAATATTATATGACAGGGAGACATGTTATTTTCTCGTCGTGGCTTTTTTGCAGTTAATAGAAAAATATTTAAATGAAGTAGGCTTTTGTTCTGTTGACTGAGCGGCGACAGAGAATGAGGTACTAGGTCTGTCTGCCACGCAAGGATTCATTCCCAGAAAAGCGCGCTGCATAATTACTCCATAATATTGTGGAAACACCTTTACAAAACATGAGCCCCCTTTCCCCATTAACATTACACAAACACTTTTCATAGTTCAAACTGAAATAAAAGAAATGAAGAGTAATTGCTTGGGCATGACGAAAGTTATAAATGGCCATATGAGCCGTGTGCTATTTTTTGCTTATATAAGTAATTCTTATCATTAAGATTTTAAAAGTAAGTTCATGAACTTTTACTACATATATGGAGTAGGCCTTGTGTACTGCTATTTGGCAACTGTTTTGTGGGTGCAGAAACATTCTGTAAATGTTACTGGAATAAGCAGTTGCTACAAGGCATTTCCGAAGGATTTTGTGACACCAGAAAGCGACAGGGATTTTTCCACATTTATCCATATGTTCAGAAATGTAAGCCTGTTTCGTGCTTTAATAGTAAAAATAATGTGTATAATACAGGAAAAGCAGAATGCGATGGCTGGAGCAGTAAATGGCACATGGGACCAAAAAACTGTATTATGTTGTAGTAATACCTTATAAAGTGAATTCTGAAGGAATGGGAAGGAGGAACGATCTTTGACTGGTTGACTTGCATGGTTCATGGACACACGCACAGATCACTGATATGCCGTGGTCGTATGTGTTTCAGTTCCGTAAAGCGCACCAACGTAACACCACGCAAATAAATGCACCAGAAAAGTGAGTGGGATTCGGAATGCATTCGAACTCCTATGAAAATATATAAATATAAGAAGAGATGGTAAAGAAAGATCGAGGCGTGCGGCGTGGTGGCAATGATAATAACGTTGCGTTGTTCATACTTTTGATGCGGGGCTTTTTCTCTGCTTTTTACATCAGGTTCCAAATACAACTGCACTATCCTAAATAAAAGGTATGTACTTCTGGTTTTCGGTTTTCGGTTTTTGGTTCCGTTCCGCATCCGGGCATTCTCAAGAGTCGAGTCATAATGTCAGTCTTTTTACCCTAAAATATACTTATAAAGCGAGAGTTCCCCATGACTCGTGGTGAGTGAGCAGCGGTATTAACTACAATGGCAGCAGACTTCTACGGCAATAATAATGTAGAGGAGAGAGATGCGGTGTCTGGAAGGAATGAAAACTTTTTAGGGTGTACATCCACATCGTATGTGGCCTTTCCTCAGTCGGGAACGGAACTGTGAAGCCAGAAGATATCTGATCTTAAGGAGGGGAAAAAGTTTCTTCATTCTGCTTTTTTGCTCACACTGCCACACTTGAAACTCATCCCTCGTTATTTCTCATTCTCATTCACTTCTCAAAATTACCTATATAGAAGGAAGTGAGTTCTCCAAAAAAGATCTTCCCGTGCTTTACAAACAGACAGTTCAATACTTTGTGTGCCTGCCTGCTGTATACACAGACGACTTCCGTATTGTGTCTTTCTAGTGTTTACTCACCGGCCGGAAGTAGTGCTGAGTTGTGAGACGCACTGACTGGGTTCACTCATCTCATTTTCATTCAAGATTTTTTATTCTGCCGAGGTCATTGAAGGAAGCTGGAAAGGCACGGGCACGGGCTTAAGAACGTGCTCTCTGCTCTTCTTTTGTTTACTTTCGAATTAAAAGTGGAAATTCAGAGTGTCGAGGCGGAACTGCTGTAGTTATTTAAAATTGTCTGCAGTACAAGCTTACGCATAAAATTAATCAACCTCTTCTGACATTGCCGGTACATATTTCACAGTCATTCATTCTGCGTGTTTTCCTCCTAATCTTTCGCCAGTGCAGTCAATTACAAACTCAAAACTCTGGGTTTAAGATTACAAGAAAAAGTAAATGAATTTCAGTTAAATTTGTTTTGCCAGTTTCTCCATGCGTGTATTATACGAATAAGTGAGATTCCGATTGGCTTCCGCCATGCTGCAACAATAACCATCGTTCTTGATCACGGTGAATGACAGCAGACTTAGAATTGCATGAACACACAGGAAGAATAAAAGTGAAGAAGAGCAATTTGTACAACAAAAGCGTGGGAGTTGTTCGTCATTCTAATAGCTCTTGAGTTGCACAAGCTAGTCTATTTCTTCTGATCTGGGAAACAGCTCTTTTTTTGTTGGACAATTCAGCAAAAATCATCAACAGATAAATGTCATTGAGATCGTCAAATAAAGTGCAAAACTTTTATATGAAACTGACTCATCCATTATATCTAAGAGGGAGAAAAACTCTGAGCAACCCGAACCCAACCATATGGGAATTGTCTGTAAAATCTGAAACGCACGGAGGAGAATGAGAGCAAAAACATTTGGCTTTTCTTCGCTCTGAAACTCAGATTCCTGCTTTCACGTATTTTGTGAAAAATATCCGTCGCGTTATGGTTCGTTCTTGAAACGTCTGAGTCGGTGTTGCAAGTTGTGAAGGTGGATTTTTGGTCGGATGTTGTAATGTATCAAAGTGAAATGGTGCTTAGACGACGGCTTAGGTATGAGTCATCCTGCTGAATGAAACTTTGTGGCGAGGAGAGAGGAAAAGCAGCGAGGAGGGAAGCAATGCAATACCAGCAGAAACCTTTTTGACGGAGCGGAGAGAGAATAATGCGTAATCGGTCTTATGCGTTATGTTGTCTCCCTCTAAGAAGAAGAATGAAAGGGAAAGTGTACGATTTGTAATGGCTCATTCATGGCATAACAACACGCGTATTATTATTATTATTGCTTGCAACCCGAAAGAATGCAAAGGTTGTTTCAGGAGACGGATTTGCATCGGTGTTAGCTGCTTGAGTTAAATGCAAGACAGACAAGACAGCAAGTAACTTGAGCCGGAGCCTAGAGCTCCAAAACTTCTTGATGGAAGTCAGATTCATCACGTCAATTTTGGCAACTTTGCAAGCAGCAGAATGTTATATATGATTGTAGCGGTAACGATGCGGTGGTGATGGAACGGATTCTGAAAGGAAAAAATACCACGATTCTTGTGTGTCATGTGTGGGAATGGTAATAGTAGACTGTTAAGACTCTAGTGAATGCAGCAGCGTCACGATGATGATGATGATCATTCTCATCATGACATGACTTGAACTGCTGGAATGGGCGAGTGAGCAACAAAAAATTGCACAATCTGTCTTCTGTGAGACATGACTATAAACAGGGGAACAAGAGTGGATTGCATGGCAATGTGAATCGTAATAAGCTGCTTCTTTTCTAGGATCTTGCCGACCTCAAGTAAATGGAAGCAGAAGTCGACAAATAATAGAAATGTTTTCAAAAAAAGCATGATTACCTCTTTCTTTCATTGGAAAAGGAAAGGCCATGATGATTACTTTTTTGTTGCTACTTACTAGATTTTTAGCATTTCCTTGGTATGTGGGAGTGTTAGAAGAACCCGCGAAGTAAAGTCGTTGTGTCCATGTCTGATGCTTCGTGCATTTGTGATTGTTACTTGTTTTTTATTGTCAGGCTAACAATGCCTGAAAAGAGATACAAAGCCTGTCGCAGATGCTTTTGTCGTCCGCACTTGGATTTGTAGCAAGCAAAAACTTAACAGGGAATGAATGACTAAGAAGAGTGAAGTGATTCAGAGGTTGACTAGGCGTCGTGGCTGATTATTTAAGATATCGTGTTTCTTCGAGTAATCATTTGCAAACTTCAGGCATGAACATTTCATTGTATTGGGTACGCAACTATCAACTTTTATATGAAAAGGGTTGCTAACGTTTATTTGCAAGGATAGAAAGCTGCCTTTTGGAACACAAAAGAGAGTTGTATTTGTGTACTTGGCATCGTCATTGTTCTTCGTCACTTGTGAATAGCTATTCTCAAGAGCAGCCTGTCTTCAGATGGGATGTGATGTAAGACGCCTGGCAGCTCAGCAACAAAGTGGCGCAGTCATTCTTTCGCAAACCACATCCGAAGAATGGTTATCTTCTGTTGCACACTTTTAATGTGGTTGCTCTTGTTTTTTGTGTGATTTCGAGTGTTGATATTTGCATGGAAGTTTATCAGAGAGCTCAGTCCAATGTGTTCTTCTTCGCTATCACTTCATAACCAATAATAATCATAATCAAACAGTCTTAGTGTCAGCAGTGAAGATATTTGACGTGGGGCAAGAAAGGAGTTGTGCGAATCTCTTGTTCATTGAATTCTTGCCCTTACGCACTCCTAAAAGCATGCTTATCCGCCCATCTGTCAACTTGTGACAAATCCTTGTTAATCCGTGATTAAAAGTTATTTTGTCAGGTAGAATTATTTAAACTGTCGCATTAGTGCTATGCAAAGTTTGTCAAGGTGGAGTAATTTGCCAATTATTTTCCTCAATGTTAAATGCAGATGCAAAAGATTGAGTGAATTAAAACTTTGCAAGTGGTTGGCATTCTAAAATGCCAATGAAGTAAAACTTGTTTCACTAGGAAAATAAAACTCGTGTTTAATGTGGCAAGAGACTCTTACTTTGATATATGAGAATCGTTGGAAATGACAGCAGTGGTAAAACTTATATAATTACTTGGCATGAAAGATTACATTTAACTTTGTGGTAGCTGCGTTCTCCGTTGCGTTGCATCATCGTACTACCACATTATTTTAAACACTGCACGTTGCAGTTTCATGCAGCGCGAGCTTTGTAATTAAAGCAGGGATCCAAGTTTCTTAACACTTGCCGGTCTCTATTGTGCCTCAATTAGAAGGATGCATTAATTTGTGACAATGAATGGTGAATGGTAAAGTGTATAAAACAGACTGAGCAAGTTCAACATTCTCCATGTTGGTTCAGTCCAGAGTAATTTTAGTGCGTCGAACTTGGCTTCTCTTCTGATGAACATTTTTGAAGATTACAGTTTAAAATGATGAAAGCCATAATTAAAGCAGATTTTACGATGGTAATGTTCATGTAAAATGACTCAAGAGGGACGGTGTTTTTATGTACTGTAATACAGAAGTTTCTTGTTACTTCCCCTTAACTCACTTTGAAGACACGGAAAGGGTTTTGCATGCATCCATTCAAAACCGAAGCGCGTTGAATGAAAGGGGTTATTTAAACTGAAAACTGAAAAGTCGTGAGTGAGAGAAGAGAAAACGCAAAATAAAAGTTGAGGGAAAGGGGTTTATTGTCATTCTGTGAAAAAGCATCAAGCTTCAAGTTAACACGAAAGATGAAGGTGTCACCTGAAATAAACATGGAATCGGACGACTCTGAAGATGAAGCCTTTCCCAGCTCGGTACGTGTCATCTACAATTTTTCTCATTTCTTTACAATTTCACATCACATTTATGTCTTCTTGCGTTATTACGGACTAAGGAAGAAGACCCAACATCTCCGTGCCATTATTATCCCTATTCCCATTCTCTCCCAGACAGAGATCTTAGCTTCTGCTCGCCTCTCAAAAAAATGAGCGTGTCAAGCGTTAGCAGTGGGATGTGTAAAAGAGCAACAAGAGCTGCGTAACTGAAATTGCAGCAATACAGCTCAAGGGTTGTTCAATATGAATAAGTTGATTTGACAGGCATGCATATATCACGAACGGAACACCCATGCAAAGTTTGGAGATTTCGTAGTTTCTTCCCTATTGAATTCCGGTTGTGTGAGACACCGGAACGGATATCGTCCGTTTATCATTCATGCATATTTCTTTTAGCCCACAGTATTTTATAAAGTCTTTTTATAGACTATCAGAATTGGTATTGTATTGTCGCAAGAAGGAATACTTCACGCATGTTTGTGTGTGGATGCGTGATGCGTGGGAAGAAAGGGAAAAGGGGTGATAATATAAATAATATAATGTAATATAATAATAGTAAACGAATTGAATGAGCGAACCTTATTACTTACTTGAATAGAGCAGTTTCCACAACACAATGGAAAAATGGAAATTTGTCGTATTGTAGTTCCATTCTAAGTCAAATTGCTTATTTCGTGAGGGCATTTCTGTGTATTGCACAGCAGCACAGTCAAGTCAAGTATTATTTATAAGCTACCATTTTGGCAAAGACTTTACTTACTTTTCTCTCATGAACACATGCATCTGGCTTTCTGCGCCTGGAGAAAGTGTTGTCGCATGAAAATTTCAATTTAGGAAAGCAGTTTTTCATGTACATGCTCTGCTTACTTGCATAGTTATGCATTATTGTTATGATGAGTCGACTCTAGAAAAAGATAACTGATCGTATGGAGAATTTCACAATCTTGTTAAGAATGTTATTTAACGAAAGAATTTCCTTTTCTGTCCTGTGAAACGCTGCACCACGGGTAAACATTAAGTGCAGCAAAATTTGTTCGTCTTGTCGTGTGGCGTGTGAGGAAGAAATGGCGAATAAAAGTAAATAAATTCTTCATAATATCGATCCTTAGTGGATACTGAACAACAAGTGCGCTACGTGAGAGGAAGGTCCAAAACTACCCAACGAAATTAGTTACGGCCCTTCTGATCAGATAACGATGCAACAATGAACTGGTGACAAAATTTATGATCACTGTGTGTACACTTGTTATTTACTTTGTTTCATTCTTTACATTCCATTGCAGACAATTTTCGCATGTTCCGGCCGTTCGCAGAGAGTTGTGCAGACTTTAGGAAAACTGTCTCTGGAGAAGATAAATTACCGCATTCTTTTGGATTGCTAGTCTATAACAAGTTACTTTGTATCATGTACATGCTGTATGCTGTCTGAGTCTCTTTTGAAATGTTAGTCACTGATGTTCGACCAGAGGGGCAGTGCCCTGCGTAGTTGTCGTCAGATGCGATAAATATCCAACGCATTTCTTTACACACAATACAATCATTTCGAATCTCTATAATGGAACGAATGAAAGAATGAGTTATGGCCTTTTGTGGAGTGACTTCACTCTTCCTCAGGAATGGTGCTTGTTGTTGACGAAATAGAGTTGGCCTGTCGTGCTGGGATTTAAGTGGCATTACGAACACTATTTGCATATGACACCACCGAAGTCGAGACTTTTGCAGCTTTCGTCTCACAGAGTCAAGCAGGATTAGTAGTAAAACGATGGCACTAAAATATCGCCTTTTAAATCTTCAACTTTTCATATATTTTATTATTATTAATAGGGTGGAGTGGGTAAGTAATACTAATATTGTATCTCTCTCTGATTTTCAATGCATCCTTTTGCGATGAGCGTAAAATTAATAGAACGAGATGTTTCCATTACGCTAATTTAAAGTTCTACCTAACATCGGAGTTGTATCTATCTGAATAAACTGCGTATCATGTTTCATCAATAACTTTATTTTATACGATAATCGTCTGTATTTTATTAGTATAAGAGTATTTTGTATCCCTATTATTAAAAAGGTGGAGTGGATTCGGCAGACCCATGAGTATATTCGGTTAGGTGTAGGCTCTTTAGTCTCTGTAACCACTCAATTTTGCCAGTAACTCAGTCTGCTGTATTAAATTTCAGACATTATTTCAAGGTTTATTAAACGTTCACTTATCGAATAAAGCGCCTAACATGGGTTAAGTTTACGGATTGGTTTCACTTTCATTGTTGTCAACTCTAGGATGATAGACGATCGAAATGTGGAGTGGAAAAAGGATGCGCTCAAACATATCCACAGCACTCATCTGGAGATTTTGTAGATATGAAAGTTATGTAAACGTCTGCTAAGTGGTTACATTTAGTTAATTGGCTACAAAAAGCCAGACTTTGCTTTTTAGCAGCAGATGGGAATCACCTGTATTAAATGTTTGGATTTTATGAACTGTGACTTGTAGCAAGTTGTGTGAAGCACAAGCAATTCTTATAACTCTGGCAAGGGATGGACTCTTAATATTACGCAACCAAAATTTATGAAATCGCACATTATGGATATCATTGGGGAAAATTGGGCTGGTGTCTTATTGTTTTCTTATTTCTCTTCATACGCATTTTCTCAAGCACTGTACCACTTGTAGGTTTTGATGAGTCAGCTACAGCAGGGGTTCTGAGGAAATGGGATTTGGCAAGTTTTCAGTTTTATTGTGCGAAATTCGCCAGTATCCTCCCTTCTTGTCACTGACTGAAATCGTGAACATCAGGAATAAAATAAAAAGTGACATATGTGTTATTACCATGAACAATCTTATGGGATTGAGGCTTCTTTTGGCTACAGATGTGACGCAGTAACTTTAAAAGAAGTAAACAAGAACAATTTCCATCTTTACACAGGCTGTAAAAAGTAGCTTGTCATTTTGGCAGAACTAATCAAAGGATAATCTATCATTACATGGATTACAACTGTTTTAGTAAAATCGTACAGCTTGTACAATATAACTAAAGTTATTTTACTGGCCAACTTTGAAATTATGTACCTTATGGGCATAGTGTAGATGGATTTATGTTGAGTACGTTGACGTTAGTCGGGTACTCCTTTAAAAAATCTGCGATAAAACTACATCATACTGCTTCTACCGTGATTTGCGTCGTTCTCAAAACACGCAGCAATTGATAATCTGCCTAATATCCATGCGCTTCTAGAAGTGCACATCATCTTTGTAATCTGACAATGAAATCAAAGTTTGGTTTTACTTCCTTACAGGTAGAACTTAAAAATTCTCCGCTCACGATTCTTCTGCATGCATGACAGAGCAGGAGAGGCTGAGATTGCTTTGGACTTTTTCGCTGATTTAACGATTTGGTAGTGCCCCTCCATCACATTATCAGCAACAACTGCATTTCTTTTTCAAAGATCATGATGACGATAGAAAGAAACAGACAATGTCTGAATTTATCAGATTATTTTGCATGTTTGTGGAATATGGCTGCGAAAGAAAGAAAGGACGGTATTTGAAGCAGAAAATACAATCAAAAGCAAAAATCAAACTCGATTTCAGTCTGTGCCGATCCGGTTGTTTGAGGTTTGTATTGTAATGTAATCGCGTGGTCATTTTCTTTCAAGATCATTATTGCGTAAGGTTTTTGAACGACAAAGTTGCGCTATTCAGCCATTATTTAACTCGCGTGAGACTGCGAGATGAAAAGAGGGGTGAGTGCTTTTACCTTCTATTTAGATAATGATGCAAATGCCAACTCAGAGGAAAGTAACAATCGAGGATCTTTACAACCTTGTGTGAACAAGAAAAATAAACGATAAAAGAAAATAATGTTTTAAAATTTCAACTTCTCGTGTACTCAGACACAATACAATAATGCGTTGAGCACTGCAATTTATCATTTGCAATTTATTGTCAGCAGTTAGAAACACGACAGGGTTAAAGCAATTCAGTAGTTCGCTCGTAATCATAACTATTAACCTGAGCGCAGTAACCTTTCTTTTTTGATGAGATGTTTTCTTTCTTTTCTACTCTTTCAGCTTTAAATGTTGATAACTGTTTCAAGAACCACGCTGTTCCTATGTAAAATTGACTGAATGAGTCGACCTTTTCCTCCGCGTTTTGCAATCAAAAGTAAATGCACAAGTTGAATAATCAAAATATCAGTAATATTGTGGCGGGCTCCTAAATGTCGGTTGCGTTTGTTGACGAGCACGACAAGGGACGACCACACCGAAAAAAGTGTTTCAAAAACTTGTGAGTGATGTGATGTAGCCACGAAAGGGCTGGAATAATGTCGTGAGCAAATTACTCATTAAATGACCGCAGGAGGTGTTTTATATGCCTTTTAAAGTATAAAAAGCCCACATCTTTTGACTCTGTATTCCGATCGTGTAGTAACGCATGAATCTTTTTCTCTATTATAAAAGCCTTCACAAGTTTACAACCACAGGGAAAATGAATGACGTTTACCTTTTCAAGGCTTTACGAATGCACTCGTGGATGCAATAATGCATTTATTTCGTCGAAGCAAAATGCGTTACTACATTCTAAGTCATTTTTATAGTTTCATAAAAACCCGATTTATATTAAATATTAAAGTCACATGCATCGTGTGTGAGGTACGTAACGCAGTGAAATTCTTGTGAAATATGAAGATGATTACACACACACGTTATAAGTTTATTACGGGGCAAGGCAAGAGCTGCTAGCGAGTGACGTTCGCGATGGTCGCTTTGTATGAATGAATGAATGAGTAATAAAGTTGCTTGAAGCTTGCTACAACGGTAGTTTCTTATCTGGCTCTGCTAAGAGGTGACTCACTCGCAAGGTTTATTGATTCACGAAATTGTAGTGATGATGATAAACGGTGCATAAAGGTGTGTGGAATTTCCCATCAATTCTAACGAAGTTGATCATCATACTTAACAACCATATCTCGAAAATGGTACCGGCTACGGATGTCTTATTTTAATGCTTTAAATGCTATTATAAGGTTAGCTACGTACAAACAAATGCTTGTGAAAATGGCCGACCATCATCTATGGACGTCTATGAAGAAATAGAAAAATAACAAAGCCCTTACCAATTTGTGAAATGGAAATGTTTGTTTGCTCGACATTTTTAGTCGGAAGGATTTATAACCGAAATGAATGTGTCGCCTGGTTCGTCATACTCATAAAGACGGGCGTTTTATTGTGAAGTTTAGTGCATGCGAAGTGAGTGTGTCTACACTCTCTAATGGGTTTCACCCGACTAATGTTGAAAATAGCTTCCCTAATGACTTCTTTTTGTCTTAAATTTAATTTCAAAAAATTCTTTCCGCTTAATAGGCAGTCGGAGAATGAAGCGACTGCTTGATTGCGTTTCACTGACACTTGGACAAACCAAAAGCCGTCAGTTTCCATTTTTGCACTCTTCCTTTCTTCCAGAAAGTTTTCTAAAAGTATAAAGATGCGGCGGTGCACTTCATCTTTGATTCTTTTAACGAGAAAGTTTTAGACGAAGACGAAGTGACAGCAGACTTTTTCTTCCTTTTATGGTTTCATTTCTTCGTAATCATCTTGACGGCCGCATTCCTACACTCCGTTGAAGCAGTAAATATCCAGTATAATGATCTGATATGCGCATTAGTTCTATTTTACGCACTCACGCACACTTAAGGTGTCTCTGTTCTCTGCATCATTCCTTTGACCTCTAGGCTTTTTATCATGTTTGGTTGTTTTCTAGATTCGTGTGCGTCAAGGCAAGTCAAAATGAAATTATTTGACGTAACATTACTCCCTTTATAGCATACATAATTCATTGACGAGCACGAGATGGAGATCCTTGTTTCTCCATAACATGCTCAATTTTCTGATAGCACAAGTCATCGTTCGTAGCACACATGATGAAGTATGCATTTTGAACCCGGTAATGCTCCGCCACAATGCCATTAGGAGGAAGCTAAGGTGTGCGCTAGTCTGGTCTTACATAAGTGACCTTTGACTGTGATTTCTCTTTTTATACGCATTGATGGGCAGATAGAGAGGTTATCAAAGTGAAACCATCTTTCCAGTTTCGTCTTCTTCTAGACATTGGTAAACTCACTCAACTCGTCGGGGCATAAATAAACGTTTTTATTATTGAAACGTTTTTTATTATTATTTGTCCATAGGTGTTCCATCTCACACTCGTGGTGTGGCTAACTGATGTAACGCCATAATATTGCACTATCTTACCCGAACTAAAGAATATTTAAATTCAATGCTCCATAAAGTAGACAGCCGCTACTCCTCCAGCACAACAACAACATCAAGTTGGAAGTTTACGTCTTTGACTTTTTGGGAAAGTGTTATGGATGTGTGTACGCGTCTTGTTTTGTTATGACTTATGGCTTGAAGGAAATAAACTTTTTTCTTACGCCGTCCTTTCAGTAGTAACCATCAGCATCAAGATACACAAAAGTGAAGGCAAATATTACATTTTTATGAAATATTGAGAGCTTGAAGGAGGGGAAGTATATCATAATGTTTCTTCGAAGGTTTCTCCATAATGTAGTAATACATAATGTATGTAACTTCTGGAAAACTTTTCGGTTCCCTTTTACGTTCAAAAAATGTGGCAAGGGTAGGAGGAAGAGGATGGAGAAAAGGGTTGAAACAAAGGTGACGATGAAGAAGTTCCACGGAAGATGATCAGTGAGCACTGAGCAAGAAGCGTTGGATCCGAAAACTAGTTTTACCATTCCATGAATTATGAACTTGTTGTGGTAGTTAGCGAGTAAAAAACGCTTCAAGAAAGGAGAATATTTTTTTTAAAAGGAAACTAGTTGAAGTACATAACTCCCCTTTCCAACTCCCTCCTCACCAAAAATTTAGACAAATTTCTTAAGTTAGAAATTGAATTACATTCTGAAGTTGTCATAAATCAACCCGAAGCTAGATCCTTCTATTCATTCATATCATTTTATGCTGTTATGAAATAGGCAGTTGTTTTCCCAAAAAATCCTTCCTATTTCATTCGTGGTAATTTAAAGTTTTCAAAAGTTTCCTTCTGAATTCAGTATTTTATTTACTGCTTGTTTTTCGTACGTGGAAATGATCATGATTTCCTTGCCGTTGCAGTTTACAGAGCCTTAAAGGGTATTTACAAACGTACCTGAAAGTTGGCACATCGTTCACCAGGAATTATTATGGTAGCAAACAAGATAATTTTGTGATGCCTTTGGGATAATAACAAATAACAACAGGAATGATTTGTTCCAGTCTGTAGAGTTCCGAGACTCTGGCATGGAGTCTTGTTTATGCTCACACCTTCCTTATTGCTGACAGTTATAATGCAACGTGGAAAATGAATGACATTTCAAAATATAAATTCCGGTGCCTTCATTGAATGCTGCCTTTTTGAAAGAAAACACACATCTGAATAAAACTGTCTGAATGCACTTTTCTTCCGGAAAATTCCAGAGTTCTGCATATGTTGTACACATGAGAGAGAGATTTATTTTATTCAGGCCATTAAAATGACGTTTGAATGTAAACAGAAGAAAAGTGAACATCAGAAAGTCACAAGTGAGCATTTTCAGTTTACACTTTAATGTGCCATACGAGGCACTACGAGTTGACTGCTAATGACGTCATGTTTCTTTTAGTTACTTACTGAATTGTGTTCAAGTTGTAAATAAGCGATTTAATTAGGGAGATTTGCACTTTAACAAGTATCGTGTGCTTATTAGGAGTAAAGTACTAACTGATGTGTGTAGTACTATTAAAAAAGTGATGCA
>VYYJ01001966.1:0-25154 GCA_021029165.1 Cyphoderus albinus
TAACGGCCCTTTTCCATTGGCAGCGAAATTTACAAATGACCCTTTGTCAATGTCTCTGTCGAACGAGATGGACCTGTGCTGGCTAATATAAAAAGGGCTCAAAAGCGTTGAAATGTAGTCTTGCAGATAGATTCTTCCCTACCGGCAGCACAGATTTGACTGGAATCTAAAATCACACAATAGCATTTTTCAAATCTGGAAAATTTGACTGTTGTATTTCATAGGTTAATTGAACTGAAATACATGAAATGCACTTAAATGCTCCAGTTGACCAACTCCAGACACAGAATCAGAGTAATTTTGGAGTCTGCAATGTTCCCGCGGATATGATACATTCCTTATTGGCAAATGCAAATCTTTTATGTCCATGCCTATCATACTCTACACCATAGGTTTCATTCATTCCCTCTCGGATAACATGATAATTATGAGCTAAATTAAAGAATTATCCCAGAGGACCAAACAGGGATAACATGATAATTATGGGCTAATTAGAAAATTATCCCAGTCGAGTCCTCTGGGATAACATGATAATTATGAATTTTTTTTAACAATTTTGAATTTTATTCCATACATTTGCAGCAATACATATAAATTAATAAATGGTTGGACTCAAATTGAAAATATTTTGTATGAAAAATAAAACTGCATCAATCTTCCAGCCAAAACGGCATTTTCCAAATGTGTAGAGTATGATTAATGTATGCTCACGACATAATAATTCAATTTCAAATACTGCAATTAAAAACGGTCACATTACTTACTTTTACCAAAACATAAACATGTCTAATATTTATGTATGTTGGAATTTTGCAAAATTTTGTTACTTGAAGCTCTTTGCCATAATTCCATAATCATTCCGACACCATTTATTTCAGAAACGAGTATAATTTATTAAAACACTGTGAAATGTGAAATTGTTGTCGACAAAGTGCCCGCGAGTGGAACGGTGGATTAATAATTATATTTAGTTTCATTATTTTGAATTTTTCGTGCAATTCGCAAAATTCAACTAGTTATGCAATACCACCCATACAGTATGGTTTAGTATGTTAAATTTACCATTATATTTTATGTATTCAATTTCGAATAGACGTCATTATTGGTTACATGTCTGATTTATTAAGAGTACGTAATATTACGGCTACATAATATGATATTTTTTTTACCATGTAATTACTTTAATCTATACTAATCAAAGATCACTTTAAAATTTTGAGATCATTAAAAACTACTATTTATTAATAATATTGGCGGCTGAAGCAGCGACGCGACAGCTTTCAGATACAGAGTAATGATTTTTTAAATTGTAACTTCGAGTAAATGTCTTTCCGCATCCAATACAACACGGTTTAGAAACGTTTAAAAAATGTGTTTTCTCGTGTCTCCAGCGGCTAGATGAATGGGAAAAATGGAGGTCGCAGTGTGCACACTTGTATCGCTTGACTTTTTTTACCACAAAATCTTGAACGGGCTGGGGTATCAAACATCTGGAATAAATCACAACGACAAGACACATATTGTTAACTTTAATCTAGAAACTAGATACAATCAGTATTTTGTTAGATTAAAGCCCGTGTTACACTCACGATTCAGTAGATACACCAGGGCTCTCGGAATCAATCTCTTTGGAAGCTGTTGGTCTTTGAAGGAGATTACTCATCTCTTGCGTTGTTTCTGGTCGCTCTTCAGAACTGACATTTCCTGAATTCCCATTAATTTGCGTGATAGATTCTAGAGTAAACTGACTGATGCTACTGCTGCTGACATTTGTAGATTCTTGAGATGCAATTGCAACATTTTGTCCTGCACTAGGATGATTCTTTGGTTGCCCCTCGTTTTCTTGAGATGCCGATGCCTCTGGTGCCGCTACAGTTACCACAGGAAGGTCATTTTCCATTCTTGGTACAAAATTCTGTTCCGCGTTGATAAGATCCTTTGCTGGCAACTCTTGAGAAGCAAGCAAACTTGATGCTGTTACTTCGCAAAAGTCAGTTTCAATTTCTGTTACAGGGTTTTGATCAGAATTAAGATTTTCAGATGGTAATTCTTTGTTTTCTTTAGAAATCAGCGACTCTGATTGCGCTTTGTTTTCTTGAGACACCAACGACTCTGGTGCTGCTACCTCAATGACATCATTTTCCTTTTCCATTCCCATTACAATATTTTGTTCCAAAGTGAGATGATCCTCTGATGGCAGGTCTTCAATTTCGTGAGAAGCAGGCGACTCTGGTGCTGGTACCTCGCGGAAGTCATTTCCCACTTCAGGTGACGATAAGGATGGTTCAGTTTCAGTGCAAGTTCGATGGAGATGTCGCTCTTTCCTCTGGACTGGAGCTATCAAAGACTTTGTTGCAGATTGGTTTTTCTTTGTTTTGTCTGGTTCTTCAGAACTGGCACGATAGCTTTCCAACGTTGAATGGAAAGTAGTTTCCTTCAACATTGTTCTCCTCCTTGACCTTAACTCACGTCCCTTTTTATCACTAGTTGTTATTTGTTCCGACAGAATTTTGATCTTTTCTGTCCTTTTCTTTTCTTCTTCTTTATTTAAAAGACGTGTCTTTCTTGCTTTCTCCACAACAAGTCTTTTATTCTCACGGTTTATCCGCTCGGCCATACGGATAGCAGTTTGGTTGATCATCTCAGTAATGCTAATGCTCGGCACCTCGATTCCCAAACCATATTTGCAAACCTGAATGTCCTTGGAAGGGTCTTGTGCGACGAGTATAAACTTTTTGCATTTTACTGTAACCAGACCAAAGAACAAAAGAAACAACAGTAAATTGTCGTCGCAATTAATACAGTAGAAGCATCAAGATTTTGTTAAGGTTGTAGACTGCCTTAATTAATGCAGATTGACTTACCAGAATTCTGAAAAAGATTATATTGTTGTACAATATAATCCGAATAGCCTCCGGTAGTGGCTATTCCCACAATTTCACGTTTGCATATGGGACACGAACTGTTACACGTCATATCGTCATACACTGTCACAAACCCCAACCAATACTTGAGACAATTAAAATGAAACAAGTGTTTTTGACAACTTTCACTCGTAGTAACTGGAAAGTATCTTTCGTCCGGTGGAATGTTTTCTTCTTCAATGCAAATACTGCAAAGGAGACTAGGTTCATCGTCTTTTTCTTTTGTTCCCATTTTATCAACAATCGTGACACAATTAGCAGATTATTACAAAATATTGATATGAAATTTTAAAAATCAGTCCAAAGCACTGAAAACTGAAAAAATATCCAAGAACACTGAAAAGTGTATTACTTTACCGGAAGTTTGGTCTAATTACACAATTTTTAATTAAAATTTTGATATAAAAGCTATAAATAGATTGTTGTCTTTGTTGAGTCTAGAGTTGCTACATTCACTCACCTCCGCATGCACGCTTTATTCAAGATACAGAAAACAGAAAAACAAAACAGCTACTACAGTTAAATTCTGTTGTGTAATGATATGCATGCTTCAACTGATGCCCAACTAAATGCACTATCAGATGCCTGACTAATACCCTACAACATGTTGTGGCCTGGCTAGCACCCTCTCCACATTAACGGGCCTGGCTAATACCCTATAACATGGTGTGGGCTGGCTAATATCCTCTCCAAGTTAACGGGATTGGCTAATAGTCTACAACATGTAATACAAAGAGTGATCTGGATTGCTTATCATAGCATGGGAAGAGACAGAATTGGGTCTCCATACATTTCTCTATCGGAAGCGGAACTACAAAGAAGCCACGCTTATATACATGAAGAGGATAACAAAATTTTGAAAAACATAATTTGCATATTGTCTATACTTTGTTGACGTTGACACATGACACAGATTAATACATTTCTATTGTGTCTCATTAAAAGAATCCTAAAAGCCAATTGAAACCCCATTCTCCCCGCATTATTTAAATTCACGTTTCCCATTACAAAATAGTACAATTTGTAATAGAAAAATTGAAAAATTACATCGTCTGCGTCTGTGATGGAAGAGGAAGCTTTCTTTAGCCAAACTTTATAAAAAGTAGAGAAACCTCCACTCAATTAAAATTGTATGTTCCGACTTGATTTAATTTTAACTCTTTATGCTACAAAATTTTGTATTTAATGAAGAATAAAGTTCCCGACTCGCATGCTGAGTACGCTGACATTTTGAAAATAGATTGTTATTTAACATGCAAAACCACCAGTTCATCTGATTCAAATACACATTTCCAGAACTTTAAATTCACAACTTAAATTGTATTTTATAGATTGCAGTAAGTAGAACGATATCATTAACACGACAATCGCCAAAATTAATAACACTACTTTGTGAAATGGAATTTTGCAAAACTACAAGTATCATAATTAGAATAAATCATTTTGCAAAACGCAATAATATGTGAACACTACAAAAGTTTGAAAATTAAAAAACCATGTATGTATGTATGATGGCGGTGATTGGAGGATTTGACGTACGGCTAACGCCTGGATAATGAGAGACATTGTTTCGAGTCTCGTGTGACATTTTACAAAACAAAGCGAGTCTTTCAAAGACAAACCAAAGTAGAGTCACATTTTTTAGTAAAATTGCCAATTTTATAGACTCGCAATAAAAATAAAAAACAAAATATTGACTTATATGAAATACGTCTTCCAGTTCAACGTGTTTCATTCATTATGCGGATGGAGCGCCAAATTTCTCAGGTTCGGTTGAATTACCTACCGACATTGCATATCTTTCTCTACACATTGGTCAGAGATAAGTATCGGTGACAGAGAAAATACAAAGAGGAGGGTTTTGGGTCTCTGTCACCGATACTTTACCCGCACACAAGTCGGCGTTAATGAAACAAACTTTTGCTAATATAAGAACTACAAAGTACCCAGACGCATTAATTATTTCATGTTAGTCAAACCTAAGGCGTAGTGAATCTAGGTAATTATTCTCAACAATTGCAGTACCATAAACGTTGAAAAATCTCGAGCACCTACTATTATCAAGTTACTACTATTTTACACAGCGTTTGGATTTAGAGTTTAATGTTACTTGACAAGTTATATAATTATAAACAAAATGCTGTTTAAGAGGATTTCAAGGAAAGTGAAAACTCTTGTGTGGTACTATTTTTCAACACAATAAACAACCTGCAAATGCAAATGTACCCAACATGTGCGTTCCTTTCAATTCAACCGTAAAGTTGAGTATTATATACTATATAAGCCACGTGCAATAGTTTTGGGCAGTTCTAACCAGTTTATCCTGCCAACGTTAAGCGTGCCAGCCAGGTACTATGCATATATGACCATACTGAACTACTATGAGGCTTATTTTCTCTCTCTCTCTCTACCACAATCAAGTATTCTAATCTTGCATGTTGTTGTCTACGTACTACATACAATTGATTTCTCGCACAGTATTTACGCAAGAGGCAAACAGTAAGCAACAAAAAACAAAAGCCAGTAATAAAAAAATTGTGTTTTATAATTATTTTTATTGGTTTTATGTTGCATCATTCTTTGGATTACTGAGAATTTAGAGTGTTTTATCATATGAATACTGTTCATTTATAATTTTGATTGATTTTTTTGCAATTTGGATAAGTTCAGTTCATTTTGGAGAGACGATCGTTTGGACCAGCCGAGTTGTAACCGTAAGTAGATTTTTATCTGTTTTTAACAATATTTTGAATTGGCAAAGTAAGCTCTACTGATCCATCGGTTCAGTACCGTCTGTCCCCCGTCCTCGTCCATTCCCTCGACCACGAACTCCCAGACCTCTAGCTTCACCTCGAGCCACTGACCGAACACGACCCAATTGACCTTGAGACTGTTGGTGAGTTTGACTTCCGCTTACAGTCATGCCGCCACGAATTTGTCGCCGTTGACCTGGTGCAACAACATTTTGATTATTTGATGGAGCCTGATTTTGGGGAACACACGCCCCATGATTTTGTTGTTGTTGTTGTTGTTGTTGGCCTCTGACATCTCCCTCTTGACCTGCTCTTCCCATTGGATTTTGATCCAGAGGTCCAGCTTGTTGTTGTTGTTGTTGAGGTGCTGTTGCAGCAGCTGCAACTTGTCTTGCTTCTCTTGCTGCTCCTCTTGTGGTTCCTCCTGCTGCTCCTCCTACAGCTCCTTCAAGTTCTGCTCCTTCTACAGCCCCTTCAAGTTCTGCTCCTCCTGCTGCTCCTTCAAGTTCTGCAAGATTCTGGAGGATAGGAAGGGTTGCCGTTAACTGGCGTTTCTTACATTTCTTTTGGCCTGTGGTTGTAGGAGTCGACTCAGGTGCCGCGTTAGCAGTTCCGGTTGTAGCAGTGGCTTGAGTTTCTGCTTGAGATGCAGGTTCCTGTTGTTCTTGTCCTCCTGCCTCGGTGGTTGGTGCATTTGTGTCAGCAGAATTTTGTCCATTGGCCTGACCATTGGTTGCTTTCGAAGGTTTTCTTTTAGGTGGCTCAATCAACAGCTCTTCAGGAACATTTTCATCAGTTGGAGCAGCCGCAAAACCCTCTAATAAATCGTATTTTCTGATCATTTCGTCGTTGTCCTTTTTTCGGAGATGGGCAAACAGTCTTGCGTCTCTGTCTACATCCAGCGAACTGCTCCAAAGGTCTACATAAAGCTTATCATTAACAGGGACATAATTCGGTGATGGGAAGCCCGAATCTCGAGTCTGGTGGAAGTGCATCAGGTTAAGTGCGTCAGCGTGCTCAAACTTCATTACCACGTATCTTCCCCCCTCTTCAATTTCCAGTTTGTTAAATCTGGGATAGTTCTTGTGGAACGTTTCTCTTCCTGGATACTTGTCAGTGTATTTTTCGTTGACCAATAGCTCCAAAATATTGCCTACTGAACCGTATTCTGGTCCGTCTTTAACTGCAAGCAGATCCACGATTTTCAACGGGTCTCTTGTGACTACCTGCATATAGTCATAGCGCATTGAATCATGATAATCCGAAAATTCGATACCCGCAAAAAAGTTATTCATTGCGGGCCAGGCTGCGTGTCCCCAGTCTTCACTGTTGAATTCGACATTTTCTCCATCGTCTCGCAAAATCAATGACATCCTAAAACTTTCCTTCATGCTGAATCTGTTTTTCACAAACTCAACAACATTTTGTTTGACGAGCTTCCTTATTTGGGTCATCGCTTCCCAGTAATTTCCAATTTGTCGTCGGCTCAAGTTCCGCCCGTATTGGAGCATGGAGTCTTCGTTTGTTTTCGCTGTGACCGTTTCATTCGTAAGAGGTTCTACATAATATTGACAAAACAAATGGTGAAGCTCGTGTTTCATGAAGAATTTGAAACGATCCTGTGTACACAGATAAAGAAAGAATTCATTATTTTGCAGACATGAAACAATATTCTGGTTTTTTAAATCTTTAGTCATAATATAGTTTTTTAGTGTTTAGTAATTGATTCCAACTTACCCCTCTTGGATCCAAATAGGAACAAATTTCATGTCGATCAGATTTCAACACTATATCTTTGAATTTATTCTTCGTTTCAATGTTGAACTGAACAGGCAGTATGGTGAGTACAAGTTTGAAAAAGTCCCGAGTACTTTTCAGACTACGATTCTGTAAGGTTCCGAGGGCCTGGATCATGAACGTTCGAAATGCACGTACAACGTCTGCTATATAGTAGGTGGAGAATCTTTTCAATATGGAGCAGCGGAACCAAAATTGTGTAAAGCTATCGGGATTGTCAGTTCCTATTGGGATTTCTGAGTTCGCAGTTTTGTATGCGACGATTAAAACTGGAAATGGTTTGTCTTTCTGATTGGCGTTATTTGAGAAAATAGCTAGAGCTCTACCAAGATTTTTCATCGCATCCGACATTGTGTTCTTGTCTTCTGGAATCATTGTAAAGTATCGCTTAAGATGATCGTTGAGGCTCCTTCCAGGACACGGCCAGGGAATAAAATTCTTGACCGGAACTTGTATCCCTTCGTCCTGCGGACCGACAAGATTTTGGACGCCTTCTTCCACACTTTCCGCTTCGGATAGTTCGAAATTTTGAATTGTCGAAAGCTTGTCAAAATCGACTGAAATATGGTACTGGAGAAGTGACCGGTATCTCGGGGACTCTGCGATTTGAAGAATGTCGATGGGAATCAAGTTGACTGCAGAGATGGCCACTTGTCGCAGGAACCTATTTATCCACGCCGTATTTCTTTCTGTTGCTTGGAATACCCGTGGTCCCGAAATTGCTTCCGGTGGTTCATCTGTTTTTGAGGCGAAAGGAGCAAAGATTCCCGTATATCCCAGCATCGGAATCTCGTACAGACTGTCAAGTCAAACGAAAGACAAAATTCCACAAGAGTTTTAGAAAGATCTATGTTATTTATTACTACTTTTTACTCATTTTAGTTTAGGTGTCTTACTCAAAGGCAGCCCTTGCGATTTGCTTCATTGTTGGCTCCGCTAAATCTTCACCAGTCAGGTCCTCCTTTGCGCGAGCTTCTGCTTCAATCTTCTTTTTTGCTATTCTTTCTGCAACGTCATACCTAACGGATACGATTCGATGGAAAATTTCTTTAAATTTGAATTCCTTCAAGAGTGCCGCCAAAGTGCTAGCAAAGTCAACATCCGCTACAGAATCTTGCCCGGTCCCACAAAAGATGATGTTAGTCCAATATTTTGCAAAGAGGACCTTAAGATTGTTGAATTCCTTTGAGGCCTTTCTGACTTCCTTTGTAATTCTTTTGTTGCAGTTCTGTTTCGCTGCTTCATTAAAGATGTCTAGGAATTGCTGATTCCAATTGATTTTAAAGTTTTCCTCTGGAATGGCTTCGCCAGGAGTATAATTGATACCTGTCACAGTGATAGACTTGTACCCGGATTCGTTAGGGTTTGCCTCGTAGACGAGTGACAAGCAGCTCCTTCCGTTTGCTTGGTTCTTAAAGACCTCGTAATTAACATTATTGTTGTGCGTACAGGCTAATGGGGATGCTGCATCCAAGGCTCCAGTCTTGAAATAACTGATGCTCCTGTTGAACAGTCTACTTTGGTACGCCTGGTAAACCCTAGACAATTCGCGCTCAATCCAATATGTCCGGACAAGATTTTGAAATTCCATGATACTCCCCACTGGCAGTCCCTGGAATACATCTACTCTTTGACGTGATAACTCAAGCTTTTCAACAACAAAATTCTGAGAATATTCCCACATGATATCCGCAGCATTTGTTATCTGAATCTTGGTATAGAGCGTCTTTTCCCATTCCAGTGCTCCGACGTAAGACTGTTCCAGACTACAAAGTCTTAGGTCATATTCGGGAACGTTCCTCTCACGCGTTCTATATGCGAGAATTTTCATTGACATATGCAACATGTAAAAAGATGCAATTATTGTGTCCATTTTGAATTGGACTTGATTCAAAACTAATCAGTTCATACCTGGCCAAGGGGTTTTGTCGCTCAACATTTCCCAGCCTGATCATGATTTCATTGGACGTTGGACTGTCCATCAAGTACGTCAACAATGGTCCCTTCCGCCAGATGAGATCTATGATAAACTCGTTAACCTTGCCAGCAACATCTTGATTTCTATCAACGGAAAAATTCAAAATTTCAGTCCTCAGTTATAAAGAGACAAAATATTGATTCAGTTATATAATTTAACAAATTCCGTTTGACATCTTACGTTCCTACACTAGTCGTGAACAAGGTCAACTTGTTCATCAGGTCTGACAATTCCCTAACCGGCCCATGTCCGTCTTCGGTCAACAGGAAAATTAGAGGGACTTCGGTTGCATGCCGCATTGTGTATTCCATCAAATTCTCAGCTTGTCGATCTTTGTTATCGTCGTCGTAGATTGGGATAGCCAATTTTTCATAAAAGCTTCTGGTCTGCTCCATAATTTTGTGCCTTGTTTCGGGGAATGGGATCGACGCCACTTTCACATTCTCCTTCTTTGAAAGTCCACATTGGGCTCGAAAAGATCCTTCGTTGTTTGCAAAATTCTTCTTGTGGGACTCGTTCCATAATCGCATCACCTCAAGCTGATTAAACTTATCGAGGGCTTCATACATTGATTGCAATATCATGATGGCAATCTCAAACTGAACTTTATTTTGTCGATGAAGGACAGCCTGCAGGTTGAACGTACGATCTGTCACAATGTCTATCCAAAAGAAATGAAGGTCTTCTCCTGTTACAGACGATCCGTTTAGACTATGCTCCATTGTTGTTGTAGTGTGATGCAATTGTCCCTCGTTGAGATAGCGGACTGTCCTCTGAACTTTCCGACTTCCTTGTAGCTTCTGGGCGATGATTTTCTCTGTGAACGCGGCCAACAAGAGTGTTTGGTTTGTGTTTTGAAGAAGTTCATGAAGCTCTTTTGGGTTATCCAGACTGTTGAAGAAGCTACCATTCCAATGGTTCAGAGGATTGTATTCCACGCCAAGATATTGCAACTTCTCCTGATCAAAGTGGATAGCCTTAGGGATCCGTTCCATGATTTTTGTTCTTTTGAAACAATCAAAATTTTTTAGATGATGATTGTTCGCAAATGAAAACAGTATTTTAATAATGATATAATGTAAAAAGTTTGTTCTGATTGTAATTGAAAAGTATTAGATTTTTCTGGTAAACTGGATCAATGATAAGTGAGAATTCAACAGATGAGTGAAATGTCAATGAATGAAATATTTCTGCAAGTTCACGTTTGTATGCCTTAATATAATTCATTTTCCCGCTTGAATGAAAATGAGTCATGCGACGAGTTTCCATGATAGTTGTTTAAACATGGGCGCTACAAGATTTTGAATTAGTAAAGGAACCCATATTCCCATTTTCATCAGATTTGAAACGCAGTGTGTAGAATTCGGCGACATTTTATATGTCAATTCTGACGAGTCACGCTTTTTTATTCAAGCCAACCCAACCTAAATTAAAATAGAAAGATCTACTAATTGAATTCAAACCAACCTATCCGATGATCTGGAATTCCAGATTTGCTTTGAGATTTGATTAGGTTGTGGCTCTTCGAGCCACAACCTAATCCAATCTCAAAGCAAATCTGCTTCAAATAGTACACTTTTGACCCGATCCTTTAAAAAAAATCAGAGCTAGTTACTATAAACGTAATGTACAACTGTAATAAAACAAAATTTTGCCATATGGAGACCATCTACTAAGAGCTTCATGGGAACAATTTCGAACAAGTTTTAAAACAGTTTTCCACATTGTCATTTCTCATTTTCTCATTCAGCTTCAGCTTTTTAAAAACTGAGACAAAGGAACAAAATTTTGCAAATCCATCAGAGTGCTAGAAGTTATTTTTTTTTGTACTTGACTGTTAACTATTTGACTTTGTCTGTAATTCTGTCTGATTTTTGTAACTGCAATTTAAAATCAGATCCAGCATCATGGCATGTAAAAGAGCACGTTCTTCAAATGAGACAGACAGTGATCCCAATGTGTCCCCCATTCAAAATCCTGTAAAGCTTCTCAAAATTACTCGGTCACCTGAACAAGAAGACCAGCACCAAAAACTGATTGCTGCGATGAATTATTTCAGCGATAAAGACTACAAAAGAGCAGATACATTACTGCGACAACTCGATGAAAATGTGTTGGCCAAGCCCGACCAAAAGATTCATGCCTTGTTCAAAATTTTTACTCGTCCTGAAAATGTTTGAAATTTTGCCAAATGATTTTTCCCTTTCCATAAAAACCAGATTAAAATAAAGAAAATTTTATAATTAATTATATGACTCTTTTTTTTGTTTGTAGAGATTCATTGACATCGTCTCAATCGACAAACTTCTGGTCAAGTCTCCATTTTCTTATTCTTGTCTGGTGACCAGGATATTGGTGGATCCAAGAATTCCTAGAATTGACAGTTTCTACCATAAGCTTACAGATTTGACAATCATAGACTGCATGAGAATCATGTATCCAGACAAAGGTCTACTTGATGTCAACCAAAATCTTGAAAACACTATTGAAGATGAAAGTAAGCATATTTAAAATTTAATTCTTTTAATTAAGCAGCAAAATATTGTATCAAATGGCTCATCATATTTGATTTACCACCATCATAGGGGCTGTTTACCGAGATTGTCTCTTAAGGACCGTGGCAAGAACGAGCCTCGATAAATCAAAGGAGGATGAGATTTTGGAAAGTACAAAGGAAGTGCTTCGCTACCTGGTCTCTACTCCCATGGGATTTATCAGCAACGCGTCAATTTGGGAAGGATATTCCTCCTCCAACACGGGCTACTTTCAGGCTGTCAAGGATAACTATGAAAAGGAGCAGCTACGGACGCCACCACCAACGTCATCAAAATCTTGCAAAACTCAGCCACCTGGACCAGCGACAAGGACCATATTCTCACGAAACCTCGGAACGAACTTGCCAGCATCAGCTTTACCAAGCGTAAATCGGAGTTTTGAAGAACGTCTTCAACTAATGCGCCAACAACAGCAGCAACAGCGTCAACGCCCCGATGAATTAGAACACCAACGTGTCATAAACAACATACACAAAGTAATGGGTTACACTCCAAAGCAAATCGAAGCAATCACTGCCCCTATTGACATTGTGAAGATCCCTGATGAATTCAAGGCAAAGATGCGAGCTCAGGACAAAGAATATGCTCGAGTCATCCGCGATAGTATTCCAACAAGCAACATTCCAAACATTGATGTCAAGAGCATCATGGAACAGCCAATTCCACAGGAAAAGTTACTGGATTACGGACAGGTCTACAAAAGCGACGAATCGTTCTACAAAATTTTGACACAAATCACAACTCGGATCAAGTCTGTCAACGACCTTGAAAAGCTGCAAGACGAGGTTGAGAGGATTCAAAAATCAAAAATAAATGGAGTGGTTGCGTTTGGACTTATGATCGAAGCAACTTCCAAAATCGTGTCGGGCAAATTCTCACAAGTCGACGAGATTCTCTCTGCTGCTTTAAACAATATTGAGGTTAGCATTCAAGACACCACTTTAGTCCATTGTTACATTATTTGAATCATAAACGTCACAATATTATTATTGACTGGCTGATTGATTGATTGATTGATTCTAAATTTCTCGACAGCAATTCTCCACGAGTTCAACAGTTTTGAAAATGGTCCTTTCAAATTCCGTGTATTTGCTAAAAGCTGTGGCATACTTGGCTCGCAGTAACTTGGTCGATTGCTACCAATGTATCAAAATGGTGTTGAGCAAAGATCCTGGAAACCCAGATGCCCATCTCTTGCTTGTGCTGGTAAGAAGCAATTTAAACTCTGAAAGATTCTATTTTTAAATATTACCATACTGTAAAATCAAAATTATGTAGATGCTGTTGGACCATGGCTATTTCGAAGAAGCAATGAATTACATGGAAAGGAGTCAATTTGTGAATCAGACGTTCCACGAAGACCCGACCAAGGACCTGTTTAAATTGATCAAGATCCACCTCAAATTGGCTCTACTGCCCCAGACTCCATCAGAGTCAGATTCTGATGTTGATTCAGAGAAGAAATTGGCTTGTGTACAAGAATTTTGTGATATTGCTTCAACATTCACAAAGAAACAAACTGTCCTCCACAACTTGAATTTTTGCATGGTAAGATTTCAGATCCAAAGACTTTATTTCATAAAAATCATAGCACAAATATGAATATTTTAAGCAAAATATTGTAATTTCAATTAGCTGGTCTACAAATTCACGAGGATTACTAGTTTTGACGAGTCACAAAAGAAAAAACTTCGCAGGATTCTCCGATGCAACTGTTTAACGGACAGCTTTCCTGGGTCTTTGGTTAGGATGAAAAACCGTACGTTTTAACAAAAGAGTTACTACTTCACTCAACTCAATGAATTTTGTCTCATCAATATTTTTATTTTCCTTTCATTTTCAGAATTTGTCAAGTATACTACAGAATACGCAGCGGCCAATTCCAAGAAACCAATCATTTCTGCCGCCAGCATCATGACTGATGCTCAATATCCGAGCTTGCCACCGTAAGAAATTGACATAATCATCACATCTCTCAATGATTCCGTTATCGAGAGTAATATTGGCAAACTCATGATCCCTTGTTATTGATTATTACAGGATTAAAATCATTGATACTGTGTCCAAACGGTTTATGGCTGACGAAACCTGGAATTTTTTGATTAGGCGATTTGGTCACGCGTTTTTCATGTCCGACTGGATGACTTTCACCCGGAAATATCATGAAAATGTTTTAAAGACTCAACTGGAAACAGATTTGGATATTTGAATGTATTGTTTCAAAATTTTGTAATATGATTTCCTCATCTCCTGATACTCTTTAAAATCAAGACAAATGTAAAAAACTAAATTTAACATGTAAATATTGCACCTGACAAAATTTTGTAGTATAATTATCACAAGTTTTACTTACCAGTCGTAAATCCAAAGTAGAATTGTAGCACGAGAAAGAAAAATGTGTAAAACTAAAGAATAAAAAAATAATGAATTGAAACAAGTTTACTAGATGCAGTTTCAGAGATATCGATTGTCTAGTTTATTTTATTTAAAAACTATGCGCAATTCAGTCAGTAAATGCAGTTAGATTATATGTAAGTTTCCCAAACCACTTTCATTTCATAATTCATTTTATTAAGAGTATACTGAAAAAGTTCATCAATTCGCATAGCTCTCATATTCAAGGCTCAATTCATAAATTCATTGAATACAATATTCTTTTAACAAACAATCGCGGATTTTTGCCAATATACGCATTAATTAACGTATAGAATGAAAAGGTTAAACAAAGTAGTGAATATCAAATTACATTAAATGACTGCGGATTAAATAGTTCATTTCGCATTAAAATACATGGAGGCTTAACTAGACTTAACTAAAAGACAAGATTTTGTATTGATAAGGAGTAATTCATTCAAGTTCCAGGTCGCTTTCCTCAATCTCAGGAGGCGGAAGCAGATTCTGTTGTGGCTCCTCTTGAGCTTGTTCAGCGCCATCGTCAACGTCAGGAAGCGGGACAAGATTCTGTGGTGGCTCCTCTTGAGCATGGTCAGCGCCATCGTCAACGTCAGGAAGCGGGACAAGATTCTGTGGTGGCGCCTGCACGATCGGAATCCCTTCGGCGACAGGGCGAAACGCCGGGCGCTGAAACAAAACAAATTTTAAAAAAAATGCAATTTAGAGTGTTAGAACTTAAGATAATGAAATAACGAGAAATTGAGTTTCGCAAAAGTTAAACTCTGATGATCTACTTACGTAAATCAAGTCCTCCAGTGCAGTAAAATCCATCCACTTCACAACAGCATAGTGCCTGAGTTGAGTACTCTGTTGCAAAATGTTGTCTTCGTCCCGACGAGGAAGGAGCACCAAGTTGCGCAGATTTGGCCGAATGACCCACTGGCATCTCTGTTCATTGCAGACTTTCATCCGGTTGATAAAAGTCCGTGGAATTTCATTCATTGTAAACGGATATCTTGGTCTGATGAAGGTCATGCTCAGGTTGGTAGCTGCAAAGATACAATGAATGCAGAATAAATGAAAAGTTTTCATGCAAGATTTCATTTCATGAAATGTAACTATGCAGGTTTGCACAAAATTTTGTTCTTCCTTACCGTTTCCTTGATGGATCAATTTCCGGATTCGGTCATCAGCTCCAAGATAATTTTTGGCGACTATCCAGACCTCCACAGTGGCATCGAGGCTAGCTACAGGCTTCTTGAGGTGGACCTCGTCAAAGAGCAGAGCGAGGAGGTACATGAGTCCCATAAAAAATCCATCATAATCAATGTGGGAGGCGTTGATGATGAGGGAGCCTCCAAGTTTCAAAATGATGGTGGAGAGAGCAATGGTACAGTAGACCATACGACACTGACTAAACTCAATCTCCCGATCCTCATCCCTGCCATCAATTTTGAGTTTCTGGTAAATGAGGTCGACACCATCAAAAGTCTTGGCCTTCTTGATGGACTGGAGGTATTTATTCTGAACCATCATTTTGAAACTTTCCATGTTGAGAGTGGGCCATCTGTACGCCTGGGTGCAGTAGTAGATTCCAGGCTCTTGCTTTTTTTGCCTGTCCAAAATGCTGTACCGTATTATGGGTTTCCCTTTGCCAATGTCCCGGTAGACTGCCTCCACTGCATTGTTCGGGTCACGAATGTTGACAATGGTAATGTCTTGATTGCCTTCAAACTCCAAACCGAAGGCTCGCACAACTTCTACAATGGAAGGGTAGTCGTATGTCTCGTCCATTCCAATGTTCGGAAACGAGTTCTTGACAAACGACTTTATGTAAGTAGTAAGGGACATGTCACTCATGTGACGTCTGTAGGCTTCTTCCTCATCCGATGCCCAGTTGGTCCAAACTTGGTGGCGCAGTTTCCGAACCCTTCCCCATCGACCGACAGAAGCTCGACTGGAATCATCCTGAAAGTGAACACAATTGACACAAAATTTTGAAATTTCTTTTTTTTCTGATTCATCTTAATTTAATTAATTTGATACATGCCAAATAAAGCACACTGTGCAAATTTATATTGAAAAGATTCCACTTACCATCCAGCGCCCATAGTTGAATAATCGAACATTGGTCGGCCGATCCCATTGCTCTCTTGCAGATTTAATTGCAAACTGTTTTTGAAACGCCTGGTCCACATACTCGTCTCCAAGTCTGGCGAATTCTTCAAAATCTACGACGATATCACCGAGTTCTTGTCTAATAAAAACGAGGAGTTCGTCTTCCGGTTCGGGTGGAGGATCAAAGCGTGGCTTTACGTTGGCGGCAATATCTTGTAGACGAGCTTCATCATCTTCTTCTTCATGTACTTCAGCTTCGTCTTCTTCAGATTCCAGTAGAGGAGAGACACGTGGATTCAAATTGGCGACAACATCTTGCAGAAACGCCTCATCTTCATCTTCGTCTTCATGGTCATCCACCATCAACGCTGCTGCCGCCCCTTGATCCAAGTAATACGGATTAGCTCCTGCTGCTCCGGTAATTTCCGGTTGCAAGCCAAACCTCTGCACGACCAAATCTTCTTCACCCATGTTATCGTAATAATAGTCTTGGTCGCTGTCGTCACTATCTCCAGCATCCTCATCATCATCATCGTCATCGTCATCCAGTGCCAATTCTTGACGTTGCCGTTCTCGCTCCTCCTCCACGTCAACGATTTCCTCCTCCTCAATATCATGTCCATGATGATGATGATCCACCCGGGCGGCATCTGGTACTTCACCCTTTCTCGCCAATTCTCCAGTTCCGTCCTCTTGAACTTGATCCAGTGGAATAACAGAAGATTCGTCTTCATCTGTATCTTCTGCCTGCTTTTCTTTCTTCACTTCTTCAGCTTTGACTTCTTGGACCCGTTCGGCTGGGTCAACTTCAAAATCTTGTTTTATTGGCGCGGCTTGAGGAAGGCTATCCGGAAGTTGGCTCTTTTCCTTTTCATCTTCCGCCACTGCTTCAGGTGAGTCCGCCTTGGATGCTCCAACGACAAGATTTTGAGTAGAGGGAACAGACTGGGTGACACCTGTTTCCTTCTGAGCTGCACGTGACCTTGCGATGACCCTTCCGATTAGTTCATCAAGCGTAGGGCTTTTGCTCCTCCTAACGACGGTACCTCCTGCACGTACACAGTACTCATGAAATTGGCCGTCACCTGACATGAGTGTATTCCCAATCCCTATTTGAAATTTCCTGCCTGTCTTGGCCTTGGTTACAGTGCCCTCTTCTACAGCCGCCGTGATGGAACTGGATCCTTCAGCAGACTCGGCTACAATATTTTGATTTTGCAGAGACTCCAACTAAAGGAAATACAATAAGTTTTAAATACACATGAATAAACATTGAAGATTTGACAAAGTATCATCTTTGGTATTAATTAAATTATAATCTAAATAAAGCACGTAGAAATTACTTTACTTACATCTGGAGAATCCTTCATGAAAGGCACAGTCACATAATCCAAAGTGACCCCGGCCGCAGCTTGAACAGAAACAGCTTCTGGAAACTCCTCTGCATCAGATGTTTCGACAACATTTTGGTTTTGACGAGACTCAACCTGTGAAGAACACAACACATCGTTAAATCAAAATTATGATTCAGTTTTTTAATCTAATTATACTTCATTTCATCATAATGCAAACAACAGTAGTTAAATGAAGGTTGAACAGTCACCTCCTCGGACTCCTCCCTCTGTTCCTGCAGAGCCGCAGAATTTGGAGATTCATCCTCTCGAACAGTCACCGCTTCCGATCCCGCAACAGCCACAGACACCGTCACTGAATCAGATGATGATCCTTCCGGCTCCGGTTTAGCTACAAAATTTTGCTGAGTGAGGACCTGAAAGAAATTAAACTCAATCATATTACGGATGAATTAGCATCCCGATTCGACAAAGCATCTCTTTTGGGATTAAGTAAATTATAATGAAAATCAACCTTGTATAAATTACTTACTTTAACCGCTGCTGGAGAATCCTTCGACCCGGGCGCAGAGACAGTCTCAGGTTCAAGTGAAGTCAGTGAGTCCAACACGGGATCGGTTTCCGGAAACTGCTCCGTCTCAGGCACTACTGGAAACTCGTCCATGTCAAGCTCATCAACAACATTTTGTTCTTGACGAGACTCCATCTGTTAAATAAACAACATGTCATTAACTCACAAGTATGATTATCTTTGCAAATTGTTCATTCAACTATCACTTTCAAATTAATTTCATATTCAAATATTAAAAAATAAAAGCAAGATTAAAATTGATTTCGATTGTCCTTACCATCGTCGAACCTGGAGCTTTCTCTGGAGCAGTGACTTCCCCTGATTCTTCCTCTCTTACTTTCTGAAAAGTCATCCCCTCCTCTCGAACAATCACCTCTTCCGATTTCGCAACATCCACGGACATCGTCACTGGATCTGATGATGCCTCCGGGTCCATCTCAACAACAAGATTTTGCAGTGGTGAATCCACCTGAAAATGACGTAATCATAAACACCGAATAATGAATTAAACTAACACTAGAGTTGTTTCTCAATCAAAATAATGACTCTGGACTTTACTGTGATTAAGAAAACTGGCTGAAAAGTGATGAATAAGTCAAGACTTTTAATTGCACTTACTCTTTCTCACTGTACACCTCTTAATGAATGAAAACTTGATTAGGAGTTAGTTCAAGTTCAAATCCACTTTTAATTAATTGGAATTTAATTGGAATTAACTTTGACTTTGACTATGACTTTAACTTTGATTTTAACTATGATTTTAACTTTGTAGCAAGAGTACTGCTTCTGACCGACTGGAAAAATTGAATGAGGAGATCCGGGACGCATTTTTTCTTTTTATAAAATGAACTGTGCGCAAAAGTAGCCGGAAATAACGAAATGAAATTGTGGAACGTCAGCTTTAAGTAAAAAACAAAATGTTGCATCAGCCATTAACTATAAACTGCAGTGTTCCATTTCCATTCATCCACCTTCCATTTACGATGTTATTATGCAAATAAGAAACAAACGAAAATAGAATTGTGCGTTAATGCGTTTTTTATTTTCTCCTGCTCAGCCTCAAATGCATTTACAATATACTGAATGGGCGAGTTTCGCCGATAACATGAATGATGCGGAATGGAGCTGACGTTCCATCGATCATTAAACTGCACTGCACACCAATATAACCAATAACAAAGAAGAGCAGCCAACCAACATGCAAACAAACGTGCATACAACCACATTGCAGCAGCAGCAAGCAAAAGGCTATTTTAAATAGCCTATTTACACATACAGTACAGCCTACGTCATCAGAATTTTGTATTAATACACTCAAGAGATATGTTTTAGACCAACAAGCTCAATGCATCTCCTTCATGTCATTCACTCTCAGTCTCTCACTCACACTCACACAAGCAATAAAGCAAAGCTATTCCTATCGTATACTGCTTCATGTTAAACCGTTGCGTTTTGGGTCTGTGCGTGTGTGCTCGGTGAACTTCTTTGTTTCATTTCAACGTGACCCAGCTTCCTAATTTACATACGTATGCAAATTACTTGTCGTTTCCTTTTACAAAAGAAATTGAATGCTGCAAAGCAATGTTGTAATTTCATCATTTTGTTTCATGAGAAAAAAACGATTTCGGATCCGAAAGAGCCTCCAACTGTATTGTTATTATGGTGCAAAGCGAAAAATGAGTTATTACGATCCTGACAGTGCCCGTGTCAATAGTGACTTCCGCTACAGTTAACTTTTGTACAGGTTTTCTAATTCAAAATTTTGTGGAAAAGAATTAAACTTTTCAAGTTTTACTTTAAAATACTGTGGAGGCTTTTGCAAACAAGTTTTTAATTAATTCAATCAATTTGCAGTCAATTAAATTCAGTTTTCAAGACAATCAGCTTGCAAAATACTGAGACAATGCGGTGGGAGGAGATTCAAGATTTTGTGCTTTCGCCTCTCCTGGCAATCAACCATGACCCGGAGGAAGCAATCAACCTGAATGACTTTGAAGAGTGGAGCGTACAAGGTCAAGGCGTCGAGCGGTGGAGGGTAAGTACTTTGAGAAAGTTAAATCTATTTCATCTTTAATCAAATTAAATGCAAAAGAGGAAAGTTACTCTCATCAAAATGTTGTTATTAAACTGTTTTTTGTGTTAATTGTTTTCCGATTCAGCTTACCGGGATGGAGGAGATTATGGGGCAACTCCAAGGTGCGTATGAGGCGGAACGGACGGCAGCCGGTACTGCAAAATCTTGGTATTTCGCCAGGATGTTGAATGTTGGAGCCACCATAGGAGCGAGAAGCGCTAACCTTTACCAGGAACACCCTTCAGGACTCCGATACTTGGAGTACATGGAGATCTTCATCCGCTCTCAAGTCTTGGCGCCGCCAACTCAGAAACTCAAAATCTTGTCGCTGAATGAAAATCTGGAGAGTCTTACAGACAGTGCAAGGACTATCAACAATAACGTTGAGGTAAGAGATTCAGTAAATTAGGTTTAATTTGATTGTGATATGACTGGATATGGAGATTATGTAGCGCACACTTTAATTCTTCTTTCATGTTTATTTCAGATCCTGGATGGCTCCAATCACCTGGCTGACTTGGAAATCAGGAGGGGACCACAGAGACGAGTAGTGATACCAACCAGCGTCACTAGAATGAGCCAGGAATTCAAGCTTGGACCTGATAATGGAATCGACATAATTTTGGCGAATTCCATTTTTCACAAACGCCACGATGCTTACAAAATGTTGGATGGGGCGGAGACTTACAAGGAGAATCAGCAAATTCTTTCCTTCATAGTGCTGGCTCTGAAGGTGCTCAAGGATGGCGGAAGTCTCATCATCCGGGCCCACGGATCCGTGGACGGCTTCTTTGCAGCAAACATCAGTGTTCTTTACTTGATGTTTGAGCAAGTGTTTTTCTTGAAGCCCCTGGTGTCCCTAGATTCGGACTTGGAACTCTTCATTGTGGCAAGAGGGCTCCAAAAACAATATTTTGTAGCGTTTCAGGAAAAGGTCATCGCTTCATTAGGTAATGAGACTTTTACATTTAAAGTTTAATAGTTAATTTACTATCTTGTCAGGCTACAATGTTTTGTGATGATTTCTTCTGAATGATAAATTCAAGATAAGATTATCCTGTACCGCAATGCAATTGATGGAGGATTTCCGTTACCGAGTGCCCTGATTCCAGAAACCTTCATTTCATCTCTAGAAGAAGCTCTCCGCCCAATCATCCACTTTGTCATCTTGTCCAAGAACCGTAATTCCCAGTATACTGCCATAATCAGAGATCGTGGAAACGCATATAGACGGTCTCTCTTGGACGTGATGGAGCTCAGGGCGAAGCACTATCGGACCAAAACTGTCACAAAGTGGTTGATGGCACTGCGTCTTCATCAGATTTATTACGTAAGTTGTTTGTTTAATTTCACAGTGATTTCCACATTTATATCCGTTTCACAATAACAAAAACTTTGAAACAATATTCTGTTTGTGGTTTTACAGGCAAGAATTCCTGAGATTGGCCCTGACGCTGCCATTGCACAAAATTTTGAAGTTGAAGGAGGTGATGCTGAGACTGGAGACGGAGGTGATGCTGAGACTGGAGACGGAGGTGATGCTGAGACTGGAGACGGAGGTGATGCTGAGACTGGAGACGGAGGTGAAGCTGAAGACAGAGATTGGAGTGGTGCCAATGTAGTTGGAGGTGCGGGTGCGGGTGGAGAACCCAATGAAAACTGTACAACTACTTGAGTAACTACAACCTGGGCCAAGCTATAAATTCACTCATGTAACTGATTTGTTTTGTTGTAGTAATTAAGAATTGATTTTCCAATTAACCTACTTTTACTTTTACAATAATGTTTATTTTCTATTTAATTGATAGTAATGAATTGGTTTTACTTGTTCTCAGTTAAACTATTTATAGATGAGATAGTTTTTTATACATTATAACTACTGCTACATTCTGTAAGCAGATGGTACAAAATTTTGAATTTGTATTTTTGCTGTTTAGTCGTATAGATAAAACCAATAACTGTATTATAATACAATGACGTAACATGAATTAAAAATATCAGAATGAAGCGAAATGGAATATAAATATGATCCTTGACTAATGTAAATTAAAATAAAATCAAATAAACACCAAAATCCATAATTTTGTTTCTTTTTTAAAGATAAGACACACATGTCACATGCAAGCAACAGGTTTTATCCTATCGATGCTTAAAAAAACAATATACCATACTCATTATCCATATTGTGTTAAAACTAGCTACGCACCAGGCTTATCAGTCTGCTTGCATTTGACTGATCCAGCCAGGGATCACCATAACCAGACCATCGACCACCCACACGCCCGCGTAAGCTCACCCCACACCCCACCGTCAGTTCACCCCACAGCTCAACCACCACTCTTAGTTCTAATGATAATAATGAGTTAATTTGCTTTTTAAATCATGGTTGGAGAGTAAGAAGATGGTTTTCCCTAACTCAACTAGATGCCAGTTGAAAATTCACCTTGTGTTATGTGCAAAATGCTGTATAAACGAAATTCACCCATGCAAAATCCATAACTTCGCAATTCGTATGCAAAATTAGGACTTTTGGTGTTTCATATGCAGATTCCCATGAGTACATGCAATCAAAAGTAAAACTGTATATAAGCGATTGAAGAATTTTTAGTTTTATAATAGATTTTATTTTCTCAGTGTAATTTTGCTCAAATCATGATAAAATATGACGAAGCACTAGATTTCGTTTGAACCTAAAACAGCTCAGCAATCCAGCCGTCATCATTCTCTCGGGTAGGATCAGGCAATTCCAGAAGCGACAATAGATTGTCGGCAGCACTAGTTCCATACCTGAAAAAAGTATAAAAGAAAATTTTGCCAATATCCTTCATGTAGCATTAATTTGATGATAATTCAAATTAATCAGCAAAACTCTTACCCCAAGAACAAATCGGCAAAATGCTGAACAGTGATCCGAATGACAAAGAGATTGTCCTTGTTGAAATCCTCGTCAGCCTCCATGTACAGTTTCAGAATTTCTTCAGCCTTTGCTATTGACATTTTAGCGTTGACTGGGGACTTTCGTAGGGTAGACAAGTGGTACCAAAAGGTTCCCAATCGCAGACCTTTTTTGAAATGCGCACTAACCTCTTCTTTATTGTAACGCTTCTCTTAAAAAGCCGCGACAAGATCTTGATAGCACCTTTTAATCGCCTGCTTCGTTATGCTCCATTCTATGAACAGTTCTACATCCATTTTGCTCAATATTAACAAAATTTTATAAAACTATTTAAATAATTATTGGTTACACAGCATTAATTTTATTGTTAACTGGAAGAAATACCTGGCCTCAAGTGGCTCTCTAATGCATAAATAACAGTTTCGTTACAAAAATGTTTGTAGAGAAACAATAAGACTTTTGCCCAAAAAAGTGATCTCTACTTCCAACCGCGATATTTATTTGGCGTTTGCCAGTAAGTCACTACACCCCAACAATCAATCAAAAGAATAAAACTTTACTGGTCTCTCTTTCATGAAACAAAAGAATTTACCTATACCATGATTGCATTAGACAAATGACACCAGTAAAACGAGTAATGTGTGAAGAATGGCAGTATTCTCAGAATGCCCGGGAATTGACTCCGTGCAGCATCTTGTATAGCATCAATAGCATATTGCCAGCTCTGCAAGAGAATTGTCCAGTCTTCATAAAGGCCTTTCCAGTAGCTCTCCCAATACAATATTTTCGTTCTTGTAGAATTCAGTTTCAAAATGTCACTAACAAAAGGTCAGTTTTTAGATTTAAAGTATCACCGAGACAGAGTGTGTCAACTCTTACAAAAAATTAAAAACTTTCGAAACCTTCAATCAAAGGAAATTCAATTCCCAGAGCTTAGACATCTGTATGTAGACTTGGAGTACCTGAAGGATGAAGTTATTCGACTCACTGTGGAATTGAACAATTTCCGGGACAAGGGGTCAACAAAACGGAAGGTGGACGATGAAAACGCGCCGCGCAAAAAAAGAGTGCGAACGAGAAAGCTCTCTAAGGTCAACGTACATGATTCTGTCGAAGATGAAAGATTAGTGGAATCATCATCATCAGCAGATAGAGCAGTGGGAGAAGTTGTATCAGTGCAATCATGTTTAGAGAAAAACATTCAACAGCATCTTGATTTTGATGACGACTCTAGTGATTTTGAAGGACCCCTTTCCCCAGAAGTTGGAAAGATTGACTGTAACAAAATCATGGAAGAAAATGATTGCAAATCTGATCATGATGTTGATTTAAGTCAAGATGGTAGTAATGACAGAGAAAAATACGAGTTGTGTGTTTCTGATAAACATGAATACATCGATTTTCAAAATATGTCTTCATCATGGACTCTATTGAAGGGATTTGAGGAAGAATATGACTGTGATGGTATCTCATTAGAAGACGCTCAAGAAAATAAACAAAATATTGAGATTCAACAATTGGAATGTTTATATTCATATCCAAAGCCGAATGATACAAACAACAATCCACAAAGTAAATCAATTAATAATGCTCCATACACCATTGTTACGAAATATTGGCGTAAACGACATTGTACATTATGCGATAAATCAACCGTGATTTATAACGACAAGGACAGTTACGTAGCTCATTTGGTGCAAACACACGGTAGTGAATGTGAAGTCTGTGAAAAATGTAATTTC
>VYYJ01001967.1:0-25147 GCA_021029165.1 Cyphoderus albinus
GTTTTTAGAATAAATTATAGCGTACGCTTTGTGTAGTTTCATACAAAACACCCCAATCAATTTTCGGAAGCATTCTTGCCACAAAAGTAGATCTGAAATCGGATGGTGTCACTTTAATTTCCGCCGCCTTTGAAACAAAACATTACAAAAGATAGCAAATTAGAACATATCTGGTGGAGTCCGAGTCATATACACATAACTCTAAGGTAAGTAACGCAAAATTAATGCTTCGGTTCAAGTTTAACTTACGATAAGTTTTAACGGATATCCCACTTTAACGTTTTTTATCATTTTTGAAGTTAACATGTTATGAGTGAACAACTTCATTTTGAAAAATATAGAAATTAACCAGCACAAGCACAACACACAGTTGAAAGAATGTTCAGAATTAACGGATTATTAACAAATTATTAATTAACTTCCCTTCAAAAGTTAAATCGGACTCCTTTAGCTTCCTTTAGTTAAAAATGCACACACAAAATTGTGCCCGTGCTGAAGTTGAAGTAAGGCCGCACACATGGAATTGACTAGACTTTGACTTGGCACAGGCTAAAGAAAATCTTTCCCGGCTTAAAAGCTTGGGCACCGTGAGACTCACCTCAGGCATGCATTTTCCTTTGTTAGTCTGTCCATGAATTCTTTGTTGCAAAAAAATTTGTCTGCAATATGCAATGTATGTTAGATATATGTGACGTTGTGGTCAACTTGCAAAATCGCCGGTTTCAAGTATTCGTCAGTCAGTGCAAAACGTGGATAATGGGGTTTGGACTTAGGAAGTAATTTCAGTTAGATACGGTAATTTAATTAATGTGATTTATGAAAACAATAATAAATATTTGGGCTTTTTATTTATATATTCTTTACTGACCCAATCACTCTATCGCATTGAAAGTTCTACCTAAATTACATTTTATTTTGTATATAGTAATAATATTCTTATCCAATTTTATATATCATTGTACTCATTACGTTCTTTAATTTTATTTCATACAAGTTTGTTATTACAATACATTACATAAATTATATTCTACTTGTTGATGAATTATTAACGAGTTTGTCATGAAGTATTATACTTGTAGCATTTAGGCAGGGATTATTGGAAAAACAAAATTGTTCTCTACTGCCTTTTATTTGGCAGCATTCGCATTTGGTGGGTCACTAAATTTGTTCAACTGAATTAAAACTTTGAGTCACTTCCAATCAGTATTCTTGTTTATATCTATAGCCTTATTTCAAAACATTCAAAGTGTTATAAGAACTGTTATCATCAAGTTATTTGCTAGATTCGGCTTTCACTTGCACAAGGTATTATTTTTATTCAAATGCAAATTAATTTAACCACGTACATATTTGTTAGACATTTGCATATTGTGTTTTGTGCTGACAATTTAAAACACTAGGTGTCAAATATGTCAGGTTACTAAAATTAACTATTTTACAACCGTTCACTAAAAACTATTGGGAACCAATGATAACCGAGGCTTTGGTCAGTTGAGACGTTGAGAGGTAAAAATAGTCGCTATATGATAAAATTTGTTTAATTAAATAATAAAAAATTACAATAGAGAAGTATTTCACACCCAACGAAAGCTATTCGTAATTTTATTTAATAGATAGTATATTATTAGTATTTTAAAAAGAGCAATAATTTTCAATGTGATATTTTGAATCCAACCAACACGAGTATCTTTTATGGTTAATTTACATATGTACATGTGTAAATTCAAATGGTAATATGCAATTTAGCTACGATTTTTGATAACTTGAATTAATAGTTCACCTTGAAAATTACATCCCGGTTTAAGTATTTTGATCATAAATGTGCATTTATATATTTGGCAAAAATACACGTGCACCTAAAGTGGAGTTTGAGAGATTTGTGAATTCCTAAGATTGACCTCCATAATTGTAAGGGAGGTCAACATTAGAAACTTTTCATTTGCATCTCTATTACATATAACCCGATATTAAGCAAATTGCAAATTAACCAAATAACAAAAAACAAAACAGAGTTTTGAAAAATTTAAACATAATATTCCAAATCATTACAAAGGGCAGACACGTTTTTAACTGAATCCAAATATAATTCTTAATAAATTTTCAGACATCTTTTAGATTGCAACTTTAGATTATGAGTTAAGTAAAATATTTATATATTCTGAAAACACATATATAAAAATTTTCAAAAGCAGGCGCCATCAATGCACAGCACACAGAATTTCATTTGGACAGGAAGCAATCACATAACTACGATCATGGAATTGCGAAATTCAATAACATCCATAAAACCCAATATCAACGAAGACGACTAATGATCACGTGCCATCGTCTCTTTTTTCGTCCCGAGCTGACGATTCTTTCCACTTAACAAACGTTTGTAGAGTTAATGCGAAGGTATGCACGCACATCCTGCTCACATCTTGTCATAACATCCAACCTTCTAATCTGCATATTCCCACGCGCATACCAATATTAGTAAGAGAAATATAGTAACAGCAACATAAATTCTGAAAACCATCTAGAAACAGGCAGAAAAATCCGACACACAAAACATCATTCAGAAACACATATATACTCCTAGCATTATATTGCTCAAAGTCCAACCGTTGCCACAACTAGGCCTATATTTATATAAGCTTAAGCTTAGCTTAAGACTGGTTTATCTTGTTCAGAAAATCGTCAGAATAAAATAATAGCCAAGAAATGAACATTATATTGTAAGCCAGCTTCATCTCCACTCAAATGGCAAAGAGCAGTGAACATAATGTGAAGCGAGCAGGCAGCAAAGCGAAGCCACGAAAAATTCCTATTTTCCTTTTTTATAAATAATATGTAACGGCTTACAACTCAGCATTATCCACTCTTTGTTCACCATTCCCATATATAACTATAAAACAGGCCTTGGCATATAAAAGCTTGGACGAGTATGGATTCTATTTCACGCTTCTGTCGTCTCCCCTGCTTGCTGTAGAAGCTCTAGCTAATGCGATGTTCAAATATTTTACTGTTTGAGAGAAATATGTATGTATAATACTATAATTATATGAAATATAGGAAACTCTTATAGGCCTAAAACTGCAGAAAACGAAACGTTGATATATACAAGGTCTGCCAAAACTTAATATGTGCCGTGTTTCACTAAAAGTTTGTGGTTGAAGCGTAGTTATTTTATAGAATAGAGACCTCTGAAATTTAATAAGGTCAAAGTTCATCCTGGGAGAAGTACTGTGTGCAAATTTCAATTCTAAATTTTCTGTCGCTATTTTTTAACTTGTGAACAAATATTCCATCATAATTCTCTGGGATTTTCCTTTGACTCACCTTATAAATCGTTATATATCATATATGAAATTAATCCTCTTTATACTATATATAAGCTTGTATGTACCTATATTGTTGTAACTATCTGCTTGTGGACGTGTAATTTTTTGTGGGTGATGAAAACAAGGACGGGTTGCTGTTATGTTGCTGCTTTAGGTTTTGTATAGACTTTGACTATAATAATTTAGCTTTGCCTTCACTTCAATATAAATGAAAGTTTTTGTGGACCAGTTGGCCTCGAGCAATTATTAAGAAGAAGAATTTCTGAGTCACTAGAGAAACACTGATAATAGAGAAGAGCTGCATTACATTGCATTTTTCATCACTACTCGAGGAATCCGCCTTCAGGCAAGTAGTCGGAATTCAAAAGTGTGTAGGACGTCAGGAATTTTTGTCTGGACAGTGTGAAATAAACAATCCAGTTGATAACATAAAATTGAAAATTTGTCCGTTTTTAAATTCAATCGAGTGAGTATCTTGTGATTACTTAGGTTTATTACAAGAGTAATCACACATTTGTTTTAGTTAACGAAAGGAAGCAGTTTTATAGCAACAGAGGGCAGCATTTTTGCATTCTGCAGGAATGTAGTGTACCAGTTTCTTCATTTGATTGAGTTTCGGTGATTTTAAGAAAGTATTAATTAGCCACTGTTAAAACCAAACATTATGGCAATTGTCAACCCATTCGTCAGACCAAGAGACTTCGAAGCTTTAAAGAGTGAACGGGCCAGACTTGAGAGTTTCTCCCAATCACCCGGATTCCCAACGCCCTATATTAAGCCAGAGGATTGTGCGAATGCGGGATTCTTTTTCTTGCAAGATGGCGACAAGGTTTGTTAAAATAAATAATCAAGTGATAGACATGAAAATAACAACATTTTATAATTTAACTATTCAAATTTTAACTATGAATTTAAAATTTTCATTTTTAGGTCCAGTGTGCATTCTGCCGCGGAGTGGCTGGAGAATGGGAGGTTGGAGACAACCCAATGATTGAGCACCGCAGACATTTCCCAAGATGCCCCTTTGTCTGTGGCCTTCCCGTTGGAAACGTACCATTGGACGATGAAGCTGGACCAAACTCATCAACAAACACACAACCTCCTCAGACCAGAGGCGTCGATGTTTGTGGTCTCTACAACCCACCGAATCTTAACCAATTGACATCCATTGTCTCTGACCAACATTTACCCGGGGGAAATGGCAACATTGAAGTAGTGACCAGCACTAGTCTGGGAATCCAGTCCTGCGGAAATGGTCCAGCTCACCAGCGATTTGTCACGTTACCAGCCAGAATAAAAACGTACGCAGACTGGCCAAAGGGGGATGATGTTCAGAATCCTGAAAATCTGGCGAAAGCTGGATTTTTCTACATGGGAAGGAAAGACCACGTTAAATGCTTTTATTGCGATGGTGGCCTGAGAAATTGGGAGGCTTCAGATGACCCCTGGCTGGAGCACGCGAGGTGGTTCCCAAACTGCACCTTCGTCATTCTCAACAAGGGGGACGGATATATTTCCGAGGTGAAGAAATCCAAGGACTCACCTTCATCAAAAAACCAAAAAGAAATGGTCTTAACCAGTCAGCATAATGGGGTAAAAAGATGCGGGAGCGATGACAGTGGCATTGTTTCAGATGACGCAAATCCTCAACAAAGTTCATCAAGCAACTGCAGCAGCAGTAATAGTAAAGCTAAGGAATCTAAGCATTGTAAAGGAAATGATGATGCAAATCTTGAGCAAGGTAGATTTCAAGTTTTTCATGTTTTATTTAAAACTTTTTTTAAGTTAAAAAAATTAAATATGCATAATTGACATGTGGCTGCTTTTTGTATCCTTTTCAGATGATAATCTCGAGGAACAAATAAGAAATCTCAAGGAGCAAACGCAATGCAAAATTTGCATGGATAATCAAGTAGGCATAGTTTTCCTGCCCTGTGGCCATTTAGTTTCATGTACAAATTGCGCCACGGCGCTGTCGAAATGCGCCCTGTGTCGTCAGCCGATTAAGGCACTTGTCAGAACTTATTTGTCATAAAGTTATTGAGTCACGAGTTTTATCAGTCTCCAATCGGAAATTTTTTATCGAATGAGTTGTGACGACAATTCCTGACGCTCTTGTATTTATTGGTACTATATGAAGCCACTTGTAACCTTTATCATGTACAAAACTAACTTTGGCAGCTTAATATTTGCATAAATGTAGATTATCGTTAACTTTTGTAATATTCAATTTAAGCATAAACAGTTTAGTATTTGCGAAATGTCTGAAATCCCACTTTTGACGTCACGTCCGCTGACAAAAGTTTTGTGAAATATTTATCGAGTGATTTGTTGAAATGTGAATAATTTGTAATATGTATGTACCTAACTTATAAATAGTGTAGACAGAATGCTTAAATTAAGGATTGACTGGACAGATTAAACCAATAGAATTTCAATGCTCTTGTTGAGCACGTTACATTAGCATGTTTATGTTAATTCAGAGTAGATCTGGATACAAAGTTCAATGATGAAATTGTTTCGAAGAAATATGACGAAGTAGAGGATGTGACGTAGATTGTATGGTAGTTTTATTATTTTTATTTAATAAATGACTTTTTCCTTCTTTGGAAGAATGACCATTACTTGAAACTCCGGAAATGTTTTTTTTCATTCTGTGGTTTTAAATAATAATTTATATACATAAGTTCATATCTGAACATTATAAATAATACGGCTAAACTATGACTAGGCTTTTCTTAAAGATGATTTCCTGCCTGTCTGTGGAATATTTTTGTCTTCTAAGAGTTTTTCCTCTTTGTCTTCATTTTGATATTTTATTGGCCAGTAACACTCTGTGGTACCGCTGCCCCAATAGTTGCATTGTTGATGGCCCCTCCAGTCCCTAGTCCAGACTAGACCCTCTGGACAATTTCTCAACTCACAAGTCTGATTATTGCAGGAATCCTCACAAAAGTAGTAGTTACTACAATTGTAATAGTCTGGCCGATATTCACACTGGCAGGTTAGATTCTGGCATTCCGGTACATTTTCAATGTAGTCGCAAACTCGTAATCTGGGGTTGAAGGCAAGGCCTAGGTAGTCTGAGCAGTTGTAAATTTGCTTGCAAGTGAAATTTAAACAGGACGAGTAATGGTGACAGTCGATAGCAACATACTCGCATGTTTCGTTACAAGGCTCTGAACAGTTTGAGAAGTCAAAGTGGTCATTGCCCAAATTAAAGGAACCAAACGCTTCCTGATTTTTGTTTTCGGAAACTTCTAAAGCATATGAGCAGTAAATATGTCCAATCACTAATAACAAAGTGCATGCTGTTAGCGTACGAAGTAAACCCATTTTGTAATTTTTGGAGCAAACTTGTCAAAATGAAAATTATCTATTACATGCTGCAAACGGCTAATGAATTTCAATGATCATTCTAGTTCATTGCATGGTTCAATTTATAAAATTTTCCGTTTGTTTAAAATAAGTCGACAATGCCCCTATTTAAATTAGGGTGTTCAGATTAAACTGTAAAATTAGGGTCTGAAAATAGCGGTAAATGCACACCTGGGTAACTGGATAAATTTTAAGAATCATGTTATGTTGTATAAATAGATTCTTTGGTTTCAATGTTCACGTTTTGTTTACTTTATTTCTACAGCTATTATTGTCAGCGACAGAGTTTGTGTTTGCTATTCATTTTATTTTATTTTAATAACAGGATCGGATTTTATAATATCTAGATAAGTATTTTTTTAATTCATACTACAAATTGTAAATCGTTTCAGTCAAATTTGATTTATTGGTGAAGCTTCGCTAAGAGAACTTGTTTAACATCACGGCCGGATATATGCACCTTTACCATTGCTAAAATAAAGTTCCATTCATAGTACAGTTTGAGATACTTGAATACTGGGGCAAGTTGCACCACTTTAGACTTCTCCAATCTCTTCTAAATTAATTCTTGTGGACACCGTCTTACCTCATCTTATCACCTCCACGGTTATGAATAATTATCCAATTGCACTTGGTAAGCCACCAGGTCAGGTTCAGATTTTGCGTCCAATGGTGGCCGCAACTGAGGCAAGAGAATTACGCTTCTCAGCTCAGGGGTGCAGTTCATATACATTATGATCTGTCTCCTGAGCTTTGAGGGCTCTCTCATTCGGACCATCAACAATAGATTCTAGACTCGCTTCCCAAACCTCCTAAAGAATTCCAACCTGGGGTCATATTTAACATTGTCAGTATTCACGTCAGGCATCACCACGACGTTCACCTCGAGGCACCGACCTAACACCACATTCTCCCAGTTTTCATTCAGGAGCTTTTCCACCTGCAGCAAATAATCGTTTCCAAAACCCTCGTCATAAATATCATTGGTAAATACTTGGTACTTAACAAATCAACAACTAAAATAAAACATATTGTTAAAATTACATAAATGCGTCATATAGAATGTTCAATTAAAATATATTTAACAGTGTGATGAATGTTTTTATTTTTGAGTTGTTTAATATCATTACACTTTTCATTATTAACTTGAAGATTCTAAACGCGGTGCAGATTTTGTTTCCAATTGTTTTACAAAACATAAACCGAGAAAATGTACTCATCATCATCCATAAATATTTTATTATGCGCTATTTTATGGCCCAGTGTAATCTTTGACTTATATTTATCTTCACACACACTAATAAATATGATGAATGTGAGTTTTGCCATTGCCATTGCCTCGCTCTAGTCCACTAATGCTGCCCTTCGTCGTCTCATGAGTAAGCAAATATTTTTAAAAAAACACACATTTGTCATAAAAGGTGATATTTATTTATTTTTGCCTTCTAGCAACTAATAAACACAAAACAATAAAAAACGTGGCTAAACTACAATAAACTCTATTGAATAGAGTAGTTTTAACAATAACATTCAACTTCTAATATTAACTAAAAAGTGCAGATATTTTATTTAATTGTTGTTAATTAATTATGACACGGTAATGTAGCAGATATAAGTTTTATCATCCTGCAATATATTCCAATTTATGATTTGTTCAAAAGTCAAAAAGTAGGTAAAGCGACAAAATCAGCTTTGTGTTTTATTGTTAAAAGTCTCAATCTTCGTCATCTTCTTCTTTCAAGGACTCTGTGGCTAACTCGTCCATCTTCTCCCACATCTTTCTCTGACGGTAACATGACCAACTGAGAACTAGAGCCTCCAGTGGATCCTTCCAGGTTGGGTCTTCACACCTATACATCCTAATACAACGCCCTATAAATTGCGAGAAAATCACTCCGGACGTAACATTTCTCATAATGACACACAAGGTGACCTTCGAATTGTCATAACCCTCAAGACCAATGCTGCAAGTTACTCCCACTCGATATTTTCCATCCGTAAACTCCTTCAAACTTGGTTGACTGTCGTTTCCCAAAATTGCCACAGCAATTTTTTTATCACCACTGCTCATATGTTCGTTGAGGTTATCAGTCAAAGCTTGAGCTTCGTCCCGCTTACGAACCAAAATCATTGCCTGTGGCTGGAACATTCCATTCAATTCGGCTTCGTGATTCTCCAAGGTCTTCGTAATTTCGTCCGCTAGTGTTGGACAGGATGGTTTTTTCTTCGATGGTACTTCGTCCCCCTCTTTGAAATCAAATGGCCGAATCGTTTTCCCTGATTTATGGAAAATACAAAGATTTCAGCTACACTTCTGAATAGAATTTAATATCAAAAGTTACATAATGCTTATAAAACAATGCTAATTTTAAAACTAATGACCTACCAATAATGTCTTCCATCTTGACCGTGTAAGCAATTCTTTCCTGCGGTGCTTCCTTAAGAATGAACTCTCTTCTACCGTCTACCATTTTATAGGGGGTGGCCGTGAGAAAGACGACTTTCTTCCGCATACCCTCAACGTAACGGCAAAAAGTCCTCACAATTCGTTCCCAGGTATCAGCCGGATAGTGGTGTGCCTCGTCCACAATCAACAGGTCAAATTGGTCAAAAAAACGTTCGACATTTTGAACAATTTCTTGATTTTTGTGAATGAGGCTTCGGTCGCTTTTCCCACCAAATTTTTGAGCATTCACGATAACAAGATTTGCCGGATCCCTAAGAGACACTTCGTTGGGTCTGGTGATAACTTTAACACCTTCGAGAACGTTATCTAAATCAGCGTCTACACAAATAGAGTGTGTCTTGCTTAGGAAACTGGTATTAACATCCTCGGCTCCAAAGTCCCTGGCAATTTGCTCGCTAATCACTTTCGATGGAGTAAGAATCAAAGCTTTTCGGACTTTTAGAATGTATGGGAGCAGGCAAATCATGCCTGATTTTCCAGCTCCTGTTGGAGCTACGATTAATGCAGGCTTCGGTGGGTCATTCCGCTTTCCCACAGCGTTGTCTTGCTCAAGAAGGTCGTGCGTCTTGAGCACAGCTTCTATTTGGTAACTGTGAATTTCTATCTTTTCACCCGTCTCCAACACTCTTTTTAGATTGTTCTTGAACTCTTCTCCATATATTTCAAATTTGGAGAGTTCGCGTTCGGTTTTTTTAACAAGTGAGAAAGGCATTTTTGAAACTTGTTATAAACAAGGAGAAAATTGTTTTCACCACCGATCAAATAAAAAAGAAATGCAAACAAAAATAATCTGACTGACAGAAATTAATATTGTGGATGTGGTGTATCTGTGTGCATGTTCATTTTTTAGTATCAACTAGAAGTCATTTCCATACAAAGGAAATGCAATTAAACGGACGCTTAGTTTCCCTCTCTCAATTTGCCTATAAATTTGTACGGCATCTGTCAGTACCGGCTCCGCTTGTACATGCCAGCTAGCTACACTTTTGCGAAAGCGTGCAAAGATTATTTGCCATTACTATCATCATGCATATTCTTTTTCATCCAGTTCATACAATAATCTACTGCCGAGTTAAAGTCATCCTTCAGTGCATTTTATTATGCAAGATGAAAAATGTTCGAGCAACTTTTTCAATGTGAGAAAAGGGTTATTGGTGGTTGGGGCATTTCGTTGGTAAATTTACCCTATTCAAGCTAGGCCAAAAATAATGAGCAAGATAAACTGAAGCGGTAATTTACGTGGTAAGAGTTGAATATATTTTGTGTTTCACGCACTAGCCTACATATGTACAAAAGCACACTTTTCTGCTGTTTTCAATGATGATTCAACCAACGCTTAAAGCGTCAGTTTACTCGAGAGATGTTGGTAGTCTGAATATTGCTAAAATCTTATCAGTATTTTCACCGGGTCGTTCCAGATGAAAACGTTTAAACTCTTAAAAATGATAAAAATTTCTATCCAATATAATTGTCCAATTATAGAGAAAGAATGAGCAAAGAACTTTCTTTGAAATCAATAATGTGAAAGTGGGATGATGAACAAACATTTTGCTTCTGATCATGATCACGGTTGAGTGGTTCTTGAAATAAATAAATGCCCTCAGCTCCAATGTTTTGCCTATGCTACTCACCTATAGCAATCGAAACGAAGCCAAATAAATTGTCAACAACCATTGCAAGCGACTTTAAACACTTATTTGTAGTTACAAATGACTTAGGGTCTCAAGTAACAGGTGCACGTTATTCTGAACAGGTACAATATGAAATATTTAAAAACACTATAATTGTTTATTGTTATTTAACACTATAATTGATTTCTAGCCTTTTATTTCCATAATTTTCTCAAAAATTGTTATATTTATGGCCGAAGATCGGTTAAAATTACTTCATTATCAACATCGTCAAATATACCTTTAGCATTGCTAAAATATGTTCCGTTCAGGGTACAGTTTGAGACATTTGAGAACTGGGGCAAGTTGCACTGCTGATGACCTCTCCAATCTCTGCTCCAAACCAAACCTTTTGGACAACGCCTCACTTCACAGGTTTCATCGTGACATGCGTCCCTACAGAAATAGTAGCTACTGCAATTCCGATGAGGTCGATATTCACAACCGCAATTTAATCCGCATCCAGCCACATTATGCATGAAATCGCACACTCCAAGTTGGGGATTGAATGCCAGGCCGTGTGTCCTGTTGCAGGTGAAATATTCCTTTCTCGAGTTGACACAAGAGTAATAATTGTGACAGTCGATGGCCACGTATTCACAGGTATCATTGCAAGTGTCGGAGCAGTTGCCACCACCTCCATTATGCGTGAGTGAAACATAATCCAGAAGAATGGGACCGCCGAAAGCTGTTTGGTTATATGCTAGCAGGTCTAATTGCTGCAAGTTTAGTTAGAGCAAATTTAGTGTGAAAATCTGTCAATTTTGTATATTTGAATTGTTAAAATAAATTATAAGAACTTTTTACCGAATAATTCCAATACCCTGAGAAGACCGAAGTGTTAACAGGAAAGGTTGCGTATTTCCATTCGACAGTCTGGTTGGTAGTATTTTGTACAATGAGACAATCTGGTCTACGGCCACAAGGGAAGAAATCGACTGCCGAATTGTTTGCTGCATAGTACTTGATGGTTAGTGTGGCTTCGGTCATTCCATGAAGATCAGTCCTGTTCTTCAGAGGAAGTGCAAATCTTAGCCTCGTAGAGTTTGTGTTACCTGACCACACACCATTAAAGGAGCCAACATCAAGAGGTGCTAATGACGGGCTGATGTGACTTGGAAGGTTGAAGGAGACTCCAGTGCCGAAATAATCCTCATTATACGGTACCCAGCCTCCACGAATAAATTCGGTCAGGTTATCCCAAATGATGAAACTGACACTCGAGTTTGGGCAAAATTGTGCACAAGTCGAACCCACAACAAAGGCCAGCAGGCCAAAAATGAATTGCAATTTCATATTGACAGAATTCTCTTATAAGAAATGTGCTGCAGAATAGAATAATTTGCTGGAAGTGATTTATGCTCTTTTTGTCGAACCAAATTTATACTTTTCAATTTTTGTATTTCGAACTGATTGACAACAATTTATTTACATATTGGAGTCTGTTGACAAGAATAATTTAGATATCATCCAGGAATTGTCGGGAAACGTTGAAATAGGATAAGTAATTTCTTTATCTTAATTGCATGACGCACGTCAAAAATAAATTAATTATTAAGTGAGATATCTGTAATTGGAACATTGTACCGAAACATAGACATATGACAACCATCAATATGAATCTGTTTGAAGTACTGATTTACGTAAGTGTGGAGTGGATTTCTATTTAATTTGTGACATGTTCATTAATCGAACACTTTCGCAAATTGCATATTTTGTTAAACTGCAATTTGCAATAATCAATCAAATAATCATTTGAAAACAGTTTAACCAATGAGCCTTTGATCCAAGCTGCTGTACATGTAAGTTCTATAATCATGATTTAATAGGCAAAAAGCCACCTGATACATATAATTGGTTCTTAAAAATCAACAACTTAAATTATACATATTATTATTAAGAGGAAATGCGTCATATGTTAGTAATTATTTATTTACTGAATGTGATAAGTGTTTCAATTTCTAAGTATTTTAATATCATTTTTATTTCTAATTATGAACTTGCAGATACCAAACGGCGTGCAAATTTTGTATCTGATTGTTTTCCAAAAATATAAAACCGAGAAAATTTACTCCTCACCCATAAATATTTACTAACCCTGTCCTCAACCATGGAAATTATTTATTGAACTGCAGATGCATGTATTACTACAGAAATAAATATTTTATTATGCTCTATTTTATGGCCCTGGGTAATCTTTGACTTATCTTTACCTTCACACACTCTCATGATAAATGTGAGTTTTGGCATTGCCATTGCTTTTGCTACTTACTACTACTAACAAACCTGGAAGTTTTCATAAATCAGAACCAAGCAAAAGCTCACATTACCCTAGTTCTGATGCTATAGCAGATATTTGCATTGATTTCATATGTCCATTTTTCTTCCGGATGCTATAGATATGAACTATGCTTGACTTCCATTTACTTCTCGAATGCAGCATGCTACACGGTCTCTAATAACTGGGGAGATTTGCTGCGTCCCTCTTCAGCTGTACTCAACAAAAAAACACGGGCAACGACGGAGAGGACAAGCGAAGGTTAGAAAGTTCCCTATGTACTTTTGCCAATGTAAATGCTCCACTTACGTGACTGGCTTTTTCTGTTTTCCAGTTCAATATTATTATGTATTGGTAAGGTGAAGTGAATCAAAACAATAGGAAGCAGAGTGAAAATGAAATGGAGCATAATATTTATATTTAGTATTTAACAATTAAAATTATCTAGGTTGTATATATAAATACAATAAATTTTTAATCTCCTGAAATAAAATATCTCTAAAACTATGGATATCGAAAGTGACAGAATAGAAATCAAGGGGATTCTTGACGAAGAATGGACCGGTGCTCCCGTGAAGGTAGAGCAAGTTCGGCGGTCCCTTAAATTACGCAGGGTGACCCAAATTGTGGCCCTAATTGATATCCTCTTCACGTGCATTCCTTCTCTGTTAGTATTATTTTACCTCATGATTGCTTTGGGGTTTCTCACTGTGCTGCTGTCCGGTGCTTTGCTGATTCTGCTGGCGCCAAGTTTCGCAGTCACTCTTTTGATTGGCTCAACATGTTTGGTAAACTTTATTTTTAATTTTTATTATTGTAATTTCCTTTTTATTATCCCAACATTAATTTAAAAAATATTTTTTAGCCTTGCCAAGTGTCCAGCGCAATCAGATACTCGAATTTTTGGCGATGCTGCTGCATCATTCATCTGATACTTTTACTGCTGCCAATGGCCCTGGAACTGAAGGAGGGTGTGCCCCAGGGATTCGAGTTTGTGGTGATAATGTTCATGTTCCTTATTCGCCTTGTGTGCTTGATTGTGGTGGGAAAGTGGGCGCAGGAGTTGAAAATAGCTCGCTTTGAGGTGGAAGAGACGACTATTCAAATCGCGGTTTAGAAGTAAGCATCCAAAGAAAGTCAAGCTTCAACTCAACTTTGTCTCACAGTTCCGAAAAATATTAACCATCAATTACTAAGTAAATTACTTACATAAATTTATACTAAATTTTTTAGAATGTTATAGACAATTAAAAAACGCAACCTCGTCGTTTTGCTTAAACTAGTCATTGATTGAAACTAAGCCGTGATTAAAACCTTCCAAACCACATTTCCGACAACGCGATGTCCAACTTCTACATTCCCATAGTGTTTAAAGTAGTCCAAAATTTTCTAGCTCTAATTTAACCACAGGACAATAACTAACACAAAGTGCCCTCAAAATAATTCATAGTTTAGAAAATCACAAACACTTTCATGTACTCCGCTCCAGCAGTGTTTTTACATGAATAAATCTAGCCAATCACACGCGCGCATCATTTTGTTTCTTAAGAGGAAATAGAGGGATTAATCCATGATTTACAATCTACGTGTATCTACATACCTTATAAGAAAGACTAACGATAGAATAACAAGCCAATTTTCACATTGATAAAAAATGCTAATTATAATATTTAGATTTCGCACGATACTTAATAAATATGAAGTGAAGAATTCCGCTGTGCTTGAACTTTGAACTGTATTAGAGCTTTTTGAAAAGAAATGAAAATGATGAAATACTGATTTAAATCGTTAAGAGTTACTATATACAAATGCTACAAAAAATGTAATCATAAAAGTATAAAGCCTGTATACAAATTGTTTCCATGAATTATCAATTATAAAATAGTTTGGTGCGCAGACAAAAAAAAATGTCAAAATTTAGCTCTACTATAATAGCATTAAAACTGTGTTAGTAAATGAAGACTATTATATAGTCATTGTGGTTCCTAACTATTCTTTGAAGTGCGAGTTCGATAAAAAATAAATAGTTCAAACCAAAAGATGCTTTATGTAAATGTGAAAGAAAATCATCACTGATATTTATTAGCTTAAGATGTCAATTGTGTAAAGCATTTGCTTCATTGTTTCATAGCGCTCTAAAGTTTTAGCTAGGTACTTTGTTGCAAAGAATCATTAAGTAAATCATTCCTATATTTGTAAGCGCTTGCAAATTGGGATGATCCCACACAACAAAAAATCATGCCACAAACAAGGTGATCATCACGATCATGAGGATTTTCTTTCTTAACTATGTATTTATATGTACATAGTAGTACCATTATTATTTCTGCTCGCTTTGCTCTGTGGTGTCTGACGAGACCACTCAATTCAATACTAGATATCTACCTAACTTAAACTCTACATGGTTCTATTTCGATTTGATGATGATACATTTGCTTGTACTGGTGTTGTGTCTGTTTTTGCAAATAATGAAGTCATTAGTAATCCTACGCACGCTGAAATAAGGCAAGATGTAATATGTACGGATATACTTGGTAAACACAGAATTGTTATGGGATAACCATAAGATGAGAAATGAATGTAATGTAGCAGATTGTGGGTAGTTGTGAGTCATAGAATGATTGTTATTTTTATTCCTGCTGATTTCGTTGATTAATACAGATCAAATTGTACTCACATTTTTCTTGGAACATTACTGGATAGAATAATTTAGCTGAGTTTCAGTTTGTAACGAGAACACGGAAGCTGAGAATTTCTATTATTTATTTAAATTGTTTATATTTACTATGCAATTGCAAATATTTGTAAATTAAGTTTTTAATTGAGTGTGATGAAGGCGACATTTGAAGAAGATGGAAGCTGACAGAAATTCGTTATCAAGACTGAAGGAAATTGACGAAGAAAGTCTGCTGGATATTAGTTACCTGCCTTATCGAAACCGCACTCAAATTATTGCCCTTATTGATATTATTATTACCACAATTCCTTCCGTTACTATTGGTACAGTGATATTTCTCGCAACCTGTGGATTACTCGAAACCGATTTGCAAACTCGATATCAGAGCGATGACTTTACTGGTGTCAACGAAAACCACCTAATTCTGGTCACTCTTGCAACCTCACTTCTGGTGTTTGGTGCAGCGCCAATTTCACTACTTCGTTCAACATTTGTGGTTAGTTTACTATCAATTTTCAAGCTAAAAAATATATTTCTGTTGTATTTATTAATGAAACAAATAATAATTAACTATTGATATAACTTTTGTTTCATTTCAGAATTGCCCAACGTCTCGAGCTGTGAAGCATGTTTTATTTTATCGAGTATTTTCCGTTATTTATATTTTTGGGGCAACCGCAAAATTAGCCACAGGATGCATGGAGCATAACTGGACAACTGCAGGCGTCAGCTGGGTTCGCAGTACTCATACGCACTTTGTTTCATTATATTGCGTCAAAATATTCGAATGAGTTGGTCAACATGGACATGGACTACCAAATGACTCTGTAGTATTTAAACTTATCATCACGTGGTATTCTACCAACAATATTTATTAATTTGCAAATTACATTGTGATATTCTATTTTGGTGTACCATAGTTAAAATTGTGTCCATTTTACTTCAAATGTTTAAGTTTAAGCGAGTGATAGATTTAAACATTTTTTTAGCAATTATGAGTAACTGGTGCATTTACATTTTCATAACCATAAAAAATAATTTAAATATAGTTCATTAATTGTTTTGCAAAAAATAGACACAATGCCAGTGTCAATGGTGCTATGCAAAAATTAAATAACTAATAAATTATATAATGTTCGCTGTAGGTTTTTCTTTATTGAAATACAGATTTTACCATCAGATGCAAAAGATAACCAAAAAAATTTAATGTGCTATCAACGTTTTGTAGTATTCAATTTGATAAGGATAATTCGCTAACCAGGTCATATAATCAATATTTAAGCAGGATTTTTTTTTGCATATCTTGATTTGAATCCCAAATTCAATTTACATTATTTATATATTATGAAAGATTTAGTAAACATGTAGTGTAAATTTTAGAATCGCTGAGTAATTTAATAAGTTTATTTTTTGTTTATTTTTGAACACCATGAAACCGTGAAATCGATGATAATAAAAAACCAGTTCTGTGTGCTCATAACGCACCATTGCGGAAAAATCTTTAATGCCCTTGCAAAACAGAATCTTTATTTTCGGTCTTGTTGACCATTTCATCACCTAGTGCTAGTGCTAAGCATATAAAAAAATTCCTAAACCCCAAGACAAACTAAAAAAATAGTAAATCAGTTTGCATCTAAGTTTTCTAATTATATAACACTACAAATATAATCACTATATAACTTTGGGATTTGTTACAATTTTGTGTACAAGCGCAACAAATTTTAATCGGGTAGTAAAATAAATAAGTGATTTGCAGTTCACGGAGTAAATAATTATTACGCGTGAAACATTTCATTACGCTTCATGACCATCATAATCATATCATAGCCATACCTCTTTTACGTCATTTTTCACTATTTTAAGCAGCCAGAGATAAAAAAAGATTTTTTTTCAATGAATTGCAATGGTTTTTAAATATTATGTATCTGTGTACAAATATTATTCAATATTACCTATTTATTTATGTAAGCCTGTGAAATTTTTGTGCCCGAAACGGTAAACATGATTTTCTAGCGTAGCGCAAAAACCACCAACAAAAACTTTCTCCGCTCAAGTGCAACAATGAAGGATTCGCCCTCGACGAAAAAGGTCAGAGCAGAACTTGCCTTAGTCTGTCAGTAGTTGCTTGAAGATGAAGTTACTTTGGCGAAGTCAGTTTATTTTCTCTAGAATTCAATTTGAGTCTCAATTTTATCCATGTTCACAAATTTACAATTTCAACGGTTCCAATTCCCCAAGATGGACCATGTCAGAAGAAATCCTGATGGTAGTAGTGAGAATGAAGACAGAACTCTGGACGCAGTGTCAAATCTCCAGTATCGGTGTATTGTGCAAATCATTGCGTCAGTGGAAATTGTTTTGTTCATTTTGGCATTTGCGGGATTTCTTGTTCATTATTATTCACTGCCTGACACAATGCCTGAACCCGAGACACCCGAAGTCTTCGAAATCATTTTATGGTGTATTTTGCCCTTTATGGCGTCTTTTGCTTTATTGAGGTCAACATTTTTCTCGGTGAGCAAATTTTGTTACAGAACAGGTTTTAAATCGGCACAGTTAAATTTAAATATTTATTTTTATTATTATTTTTTAGCTATATCCCCTTACCAGCAGGCAAATATTGGTTAGATTCTGGATAGTCACTTGGGTCGTTTTCCTCATCCTCACATTTGTCCAATTCGCCGTGGAAGTTTTCGTCAAGCATTTCTATAACCCCGTGACACTTCCCATTGTCGGAATGGAACTCGTTTGTCTCTACTTTGTCCGTCAGTATGAAAAGCAAATTTTGTATGCAATTCATGAGCTATCCTCCAGAAATAAACAGAGGAGGTCCAGCAGCACAAGCCCTTCAGGCTCCCCGGCAACCGCGACATGCTCGTTGGCATCCATTTCCAGACCGATTCCACTACCACCGCAAAATAATCTTGGCGATGGAATGCAAAGACCTCATAGTTCGTTCAGCCACATAACACACAGTCATAGCCACAACAACCCTGTGTTCGTACTTCCGCTTCGCAAACATCAGAATAATTTTACTGGGAAATAATTTCATAAATGTTATCATTGGTTTTATTTTATTAAATGTAAAAATTATTTCAACTTGTAAATAAAACATTTTTCAGATTTTTTATGTGAGAGTGTGACAAAAATTTCTTGTCAAATTAAAACACCTTTTGATTCAGGTTGTCATATGAGTCAGCTCAAGCTCAACTAATCAACAGTCGCATGACTCGCACAACATAAAAAATGCAAAGATTTTTCTTGGCATACATAGGTTCTCGAGTGGCCAAGTTTGAGGTTGTTTTGGCTTTTTACTTTGGTTAAGCTTTGTATGCATCGCACGTCCCACAATACCGACTCCTCACGAGATTTTTTTCGCGACTTGACAGATTATAATCCACATTTAATAAGATACACACAATGTCAAACTGGATATCAAGTGTCCTTTTATTGCTGTTCGGCTTCATTTTCATTTCAAATTAAGACAAATTTAAATTTGTAGTGTTCACCTTTTGGCAATGTTCACTCTACGACCTGCGCCCTGATATGTATGAGTCAGTCTCACATGACTAAATTTCACTGTACTGATGACGATGGACATGGACAAAGTCACGTAAACAAGTAATCCAGTAACTCAGGCGTGAAAAATATTCATAAAATTTTACTGCCTAACTGAATCATTCATATCCCGTCTTTTGTATTTTGTGCTGTCTGCTAAAAATGAAAATAAAAATGCACTGGAATTTGCATCTTGTTAAAGAAATCTAAACAGGTTTATGTTATGTAGACAATTTTATAGTTGTGGAAAAAAATGAAGGTATGACGCACCCAACCCAGAAATAATGTGATTATGATTATGATGATGCGCTTGGAGCTGGATAAGAAACTTGGACTTGATCAAATTTGTGTTGGAGAGTCCGGTCCAGTTGATTTCAGTAGGTCCATGAAAATATGTCCCGTGATATTCATCTGAAATGTTTCTGGACGAATTTATTTTGTTTTCGGTGTTCCTCGCCTTACTTTATATCTTGACAAGACGGACTGCCCCAAAAGTAAAACTTCCACCAGGTAAAAAACTTTTTTTTATATAATTAAATTCTCAATCTTCATTTTACAACATATTTAAAAATCTTTAGGACCATCTGGACTCCTCTTAATCGGCAATGTCCACCAAATCGCCACAAATCCCTATCGTAAACTCTCAGAATGGGCACGTAGCTACGGAAAGCTTTACACAATCCGATTGGCCACGAAACATGCTTTAGTAATCTCAGACGCAAAATTGATGAAAGAAATATTTGGGAATCTTGTGTCAACCGGAAAACTTCCAGTTGACACATACCCAGGAAAATCACATGGACCAAGGGGGATCATGAACACAGAGGGCGATGTTTGGCTAAGAACAAAGAGCATTTTGTTTGCACACTGTGAACAAAATCGGATGCGGTCAGAGATTGGAGCATCTACTACTTCACGAACTGCATTACCTGGTGGATTGGATTAAAAAGGAAAAAGACATTTCTCCCGATGGTGCATTAAATTTGGGTCGTGTTTTGCAACTAGCATCAGTGAACAGTTTATGGACTCTTGTCAGTGGTGAACGTATTAGTCTTAATAACAAAGAAATGGGTAAGGCGATGGCTGACACGTTTCAGAGTATGATTTACACAGCAAAGGGTGGACTCATGTTGTTTCCCTGGTTGAAGTACATGGCACAGTGCATTTCCGGACATAATCAATTACTAGATGCAACGGAGAAATTACGAAGTTATATCAAGAAATATATGGATAATCACCTTAAAACCTTTGTGGAGAAACAGCCCAGAGATTTAATTGATCTCTATATTGAAAAAATTAAGCTTGAAGAGGGAAAATCAGAATCCAGTTTTCATGGTCCGGAAGGACGCGAACATGCGATTGAGAGTATTTTGGAGATTTTCATTTCCGGGGGTGAAACCATTGCGTTCACCCTAAATTTTCTGGTATTGTATCTAACTCAGCATCCAGAGATACAGGAAAAGCTCCATGACGAGGTTTGCGTGAAATGCGGTGATCATGATGACCCACATATAAAGGACACGATGTCGATACCATATTTGGAGGGAGTGATACTGGAGACATTACGCTACTCATCTTTGGCTCCCATTGGCGTAATGCACAAACTTCTCGGTGATTTACAGTATGAAGGATACACAATTCCAAAAGGCGTGTTGCTCATAGCCAACACATACCATGTTCATCATGATGAGAAAGTCTGGGGCGACCCGCAAAATTTCAGACCTGAGAGATTTTTGGAGATGGGTGACAAATTAAACACACTGAGGGAAAATCTCGTGCCATTTCAAGCTGGAAGAAGGAAATGTCCTGGAGAAAGGTTGTCAATGGAAATTTTGGAGGTTTTTGTGGCCAAGTTTGTACAAGAGTTTCAAGTTCTTCCGGTGCCGGGAGTATCAAGAGATGAGTACATGCAGCCTGATGTTAATTATCTTTTGCTGCCTAAGAAGGTTAAGGTCATAGTGAAGGAAAGATGCTAAATTTTTGTTTAATTGACTACATTTTAATTGAGTACCTATTCTGTATTACTGTGCTCCATGGCTGGATCCATGGTTAAAGATTTTATGTGCTGGTATATGTAACAAGTTTATATTTGTCTTGAAAATAAAGTAAAAGTCTGTTAGAAACACAAACGGTTTTTTATTCTAAATACATTTTCACAAAAGTGATATAAAAATTCATAGCTTGTTGTATGTATATGTACTTAACACTGTTCATTCCGATTTTCTAAAATCGTTGGTACTTACATAAATGACGGGAAAAAGCTCACATGACATTAAGAAGGCATGCCAATGATTTTCTTTTGAAATCAGGCCATTTTTAGTAGACCATACCTCTTAGAATTATTTGTCATTGTGGACGATCTTGGTGCGGATCAAACTGCCTCCAGCTGGAACAAGACTATAATCAATAAACAAAATGATACTCTGAACCATGGAAGCATTGATAGGTTGTCATTTGTCATAAATGTTGTTGTCCAAATTCTCAATAGCTTAAGTCTTTGACGTTTTTCTGAAAAAGCTTCAATTCATGATCATAGGTGATAGTTAGTGAAGGAAATATATTCAAATATTTAATTATCTACTTTAGTTGAGTATGTTTGTACCTATACTCTGTATTATTGTGTTCCATGGCTGGAAAATTTTATGTGCTGGTATAATAAGTTTATGTTTGTTTTGAAAATAAAGTAATAATTTCTCTTTTTATCGCATAATGCATCAAAGTCCAGTTTGGTATAACAAAAACCCCATATGAAGCACAAAAAATCGTTTTTATTTTGAGAGGCTCGGACCTGGCCTAAAAATCCTGCTTTGCTACAACGCTCTACAATCGTATCAGAAAGCATTGGTAATATTTATTATCCATTTATTGAATCTATTGTAGAATGTGACGTCCCTTTTAATGTATTGGGCATTATATGTAGGTATTATTTGTTCTCTCAGAGAACTGATAAAAAATTCCACAGCTTCAAACATATTTCTAATTTTAAAACCGACGAATGGTTTGTATTACACGAACAAACAAAGCTCACATGAAATGAAAAATTCATCCCAATTTTCTTGATAAGTCAGGTCCTGAGTTAATCTTTTAGACCATACACTCATAGGATTTGTCACAGACGGATCAAACTGCTTCTAGCAGGAACAGGACGATAAGAAATGAATAAATGAACAAAGTGAAACTCAGAACCATGTAAGCATTGATAAGTTGACAACTTCCAATTCCAATTCTTCAATTCAATAGGTTTTTGATTTGTTGTTTTCCTGTAAACTGGTCATGCTCATGAATCATGACCACAGCACAGAATAAGGAACAGCACAGGTTAATGAAATTCTGGGAAATAGTTTTGTGCTACATATTCTGTTAGATGACTTATTTCAATCATTATTCATTCAAACTTCGGGTAGCGTTGTACTATTAAGTTTGTGATCGCCAGTCTTCAAATCAATTAAAACTAAACACCGAATTTTTAAAAAATCTTCACTAAAATTTGATAATCTAACAACATTCAAATAAACAAATATTTTAGAAGTTATTTTCCATAATGGAACAAGCTGCTTTGATAAGAAACGCGGAAACGGGTGAGACGCAGTTTCCGCCCAACCAAGAATCATTGAATTTTCGTAAACAGTTGAATTATGGATTATCTCCGTTGTGCGTCTGTGTTGCCAAATTAATTGCGGTAATTGACTTCATCATTGTGTTTGCCTGCAACATTTTATTGTTGTACATTTTCATGATGAGTGCCTTCTGCCCTGAATTTAACGCTGCCCCATTCTCAGCCGAGGACTGGTGTGATCGATCTTTAAACAATGCTCCAACCTGTTACAGTTGTCAATTCCTTTTTCATAAATTGTTTGACGATGCGATGAGTAACTGGAAGCTAAATGACAGCATCAATATAATGAAGTACTTTGCAGCGTTCTCAGAGATTGCCATTATCTTACCAATGTTGATAGTCAATATCCTCTTTGCGTTGTCCATGCTGATTTACTCTACTTCCTACTTCGGTCAGATGCGACTTCGTTTCATGCGAATTTGGATAAGAGCTACTTTGGTGTCCATTATCCTGTCAATTAGTATTTGTGTTTTGCTCATCTTGATGCTCAACTTCTGGAGTTTTTTCTTCATCGCTACTATTGCTGCTCGAAGTGTATTTCTGTTCCTTGGCTTGGTGGCATCAGAGACGATGGAGAATATTTCAAAGGGTGACCAACAATAAGCATGGACCAAGACCACTGGACCAGTTAATTTTATAATGACTAAAAAAGTTTCTTCAAGGTGAGTCGTTTTTCTTGAATTTTCATTTCTGTATATTACAACATGAAGCCTTAGTAATAGCAGCAAATTTGTTTTGGTGTAATATTATATTCTGGATTTTTGTAATTTTCAGATTTTCTTTCACTGTTAGCGATTATGATTGTATTGGATGACAGGAAGTCCAACCAACGTGGGAAATGATCCCTTCGTCCAAACATTGAGAATATACTACTGATTACGCATTTTATAAATACTGAATTAGTTTCGGGTTTTATACCAACTCAAAATAAACTATATTATGTCATGTCATCGGAATTTCTTTTCTTTTACCAATTATGTTATTAAGTTAAAATTAAATGTGAAATTTACATTATTATAAAAATATGCGTGACTTATAAATTACTGTACTTTAAGAAAAAACCGAGCGATGAAAATTAACAAAGTAAGATAATATACTATAATGTCTATTAAAGCGGCCAAATATTTACATACAAAAATTACATAGATTACGAACGATGAGTCATCGTATTTTGCTTGTGTCTGCCCATGGTGATAATCATAAACTTTGCAAACCTAATTGCGCTATCTTAAGTTTGGTTGTCTCTCAATAACTTTAGTTGACCTTCCTGAAATAAAACACACGATTATCAATATTACAGAATCGTCTGTTCTGCTGTGCTTATTAGCATTTGATTTATTTACTTTTCTTGCAGTAGTGGAATGACCAAAGTGCAAAGTCCAGCCTTTTCATGTAAATCATCATAATATGTTCAGCATGTTTGTTTTTGATTTGTATCAAAATAAAAATAATCCCCAGTTTTAATTTGGGAGCATTCAAGCAGCATCAAATTATTTTAGTGGCTTGGAGTTTACTACAAAAGTGAAAAATGTCTTCAACGGCGGATAGGCTTCGGGTAATTAAGGGTCATGTGGAAAATGAAAAACCACACGTAAGTTTCAAAATATTCTGCTACATAACTTAGTAGCACAAGGAATATTATTATCGATAAAATATTCACAACTAATTCATACATTTCATTTTAAGCTCCACGAGAAAAAGTTTCGTTACACTTTAAAGTCACATCCTAAACTGACCGAAGAAGACAGAATTTTCTACGAAGAAAATGGATACATTATCGTCAAAAATGTTGTCCCGCATCATCTTCTCGACAAATGGGTGTAAATTATTTAAAAAATTACATGCCTTGCTAACTATTAGGTTAACATTCATTTATATCACTAACGTGAAACTTAAATTTAAATTCCGTCATAACTATATAGTGAAAGGTTTCGGGACATGTGTGACGGGAAAGTTAAACTCGGCAAAATCACATTGATGAAAGACTTATCACTTCTAAAGTCTGGAGTAGCAGGGGAAAAGGCGTACTACAAAATTCAGGATTTCATGTGGGACGAAGTGTTCTGGGAATATGTGTCTCACCCGGAGGTAAAATATTTTTTGCACTTCCACATGGAAGTGTCATGTGGGTATTGATTAAGAACTGATTAATCTTAATATTAAAAATTAAAAAAATATTT
>VYYJ01001968.1:0-25126 GCA_021029165.1 Cyphoderus albinus
TTCACAAACTGTACTTTTTTACAAACTCTGCACCGAAAATGAATTAAAACTTGTTTAGCACTAAATTACCGTCACAGTCTATCTCGAGAATTAGCTGCAGGTGCAATTTATCTTACGATGGAGTTTTATTATTAAGTGATGTGGTGACCTTAGTTCATCAAACAGTCTCAGTATTTAACCAAGGTTTGGGCCAAGGGCGTTTCTCGACTGAAAGTTTAAAGTGAATCTGAGAAAAATATGCTTTTTCTAATTGTTTGTACAGTTTTTTGACAAAGCATGACCTTTTGAATAAGGCCCGGAACTTCAGGTTTTAACAAGGTGGTATAAATCATAACGTAAGAAAGAACTAAAACAAAAACGGTCCAGATAAACATGGTTAGGTTCTGAGGTTATTTTGGGTTTTAAACAGAATCAAATGAGTAATATATCATCATCATATAAAACTACACTTTTAGATTCGGTAAAAATAACTGGAGTTGTATGACAAACAAAAATGAAGGAAAGAGCAAACCGGAAAAGTAAGCTATATTTTGTGGTTAAAGTTCTGACATTATTGATCTCCACCTATTATGAGATCATCAGTATTCGTATTCGTATAGGACGGTAATGGTTAAATGTGGCCAATTTTGAATACATAAAACAATGGTTGTATCATAAAATATTACTTTTTTTGTCAAGTCTGAAATGAGGCAAAATTTTAGAAATTGCCATTCTACCAGACCATTTCCCTCTTCATGCCATCAAGATATAATACTTCCTCTGTGAACTACGGATTGTTTTCGCATCTATTTCCGTATTATATTCAAACCCATCTTTCCAATTGTATTTATACATAAACAAACAACATGTCAGAAAGGAAAATCGAAGAGCAACCATTATATTTGCTTTGGAAAGAATCCGCGGGCCTTCCATAAAACATAAATACGTCTTCTCTGATTCCCCTCAGATAACATATTGTCGAAAATCAACACAGACATGAAACCATATTTCACATAAGAAAGGAGTTGTGGAACGCGTCTTGCATTGAAAATCATACACATATCATTATATAACAATGTTGGTTTGGTGTCAGGGCATGGATGTGCCTACTGAGGACTGTACATATTTGTATCGATTGGACAAAATATATACTCCATTTATGCGCTGTAATGCCTAGTTTCACTGCCACTCTGAAAAGTCAAAGATTGTAAATATTGATGCGAGAGAAGAAGCTTCACCTGACCTGTTCTGTTCCCGTATTGACTATGGCAAAAGAAAGACGTGAAATGCTCATCTGCACATCTGACAGAATAAAATTTTCTCCTATTTCAGACACCCCTAAGTTCATTTTTATGTCTATAATGGATGTATAGAAATAGAACTGACATGACATAGCAATGTTTGCTCTATAATAGCTACTTAAAGTAGCTTATGTGTACATTTTTTATATTTAGTAGTTAGGAGCATCCTTATACGCTACGTTTACATAATAAACATAGAGTAAAAAGAGTAAAAATTCATTCATTTTATGTTGAGTTTCTACATATTTTTAAGAAATCATGCTTGTCAATCAATTCAACCTTAGATGATTCAAATGTCACCTCTACATACTTTCAATAACATACATAGTTTAGAAAGTTGTATTGTATAAGCTTTTAGTTGAGACATACAAAGCACTGCTCTGCCAGTTTTGATGGAAATATTTCTTCCCCAAATATTAAAAGGATTTCAACATTTTCCTGTGCTTTTAACTGTCACGGGTGCTTTTAACTTTCAAGTGCACAAAACCAATTTCCTTTGACATTTGACGGACGTTGTGATTTGTATTGTGTTTACTCACGCTAACACAATTAACTTTGGCAGTTTTCTGTATTAGACACACCACCACCACTCTGTAAAATTTATGCGCCATTATAAACTACTTGATCGAATGAACGATTCATTGTTTAAAAATGAGTTACTTACTGTAGCTTTATGTGAGTAAATGTTTATTAACCCGTTATTGGATCAGATTCATATAGATAAATTGATGTTTCATTTTCCTAATCACGATATTTTGTAGGTTTGTTTGTAGAAAAACCCGAAATTAAAACGAATCAGGTTGTACTAATGAAAACCTAGAATTATTATGATATTAGCTAGATTCAGATTATATTTTGCTGAAATAGGAAACACAATTCTGCCATAAATTCAGCATGGGTTTCTTCATGTTTACACCACACTTAATTAAGCTTTTCTATTGCTTAAACTCATCGCTTTCAAGGTGGTTAAACTATTTCGCAGGACCACGGAATACTACAGAAAACTACAGAATGTGTACTGAATTTTAAAACCCAGATGAATGATATCCGATAAAAGTAAAAGTTAAACTAAACTAGAGACAAGGTGAATGTTTGTTCGCCTGTTTTGTCGCCTGAACAGTTTGCCTTGAATAAAGCTAATTATCTCCAAAGTTAGCAACAATCTCCACAACTTTACGAGATTAGAAACCACATAAAAATGAATAAAAAGTATGCACTCGCCTTTCGCGAAAATACTACGGGAGTCTACCCACATGAAGAATGAAAACGGTGGAGATAAAATAATACCACGTATTCAAAGTTTGAATATACCATGAGCATCAGTAAAAGAAGGAATGAAACTGAATTGGAATGTTTCCTGGAATTTTATTTGTTAATCATAATCTTAAGATTTCCAGAACACTGGAAATAATGTGCCGTACGCGTACACAATTTTAAATGGTTAAGAATAGAATAGAAAAAGTTTAAAATAGTAAACTCCTTCCTTCCTTAGTATTGCTTCACTTTACAAAGAATAGAGATAATACGGCTACATTACTCTTCGCTGAAGAAAAGACAATTTCCGTACAGTCAAATTGCCTGCTTCGGTTTTGCTCAAATGTTTTCAGCTTTTATGTTATGTGACGAGCAAAACTGAATTGCCCCCATATTTAGGTTAGAAAACGTCTCATCTCATCCGTACTGCGGCAGGTACAAACATTTCATCCATACCACCACCAGGCTTCTTTCTTCTTTTGTGTCTTTTGCTAAACCTTCCCATACTGGAGGTTCAGTGAGGAGAAAAAAACAAGGTTGGTTTCATCATCGTCGCTTGATTGCACACGCAAAGCAGGTAAGGCAGTAAGAGTCCAGCTGCTTTCTACGTGACAATCAAGAGAGCTTTTAGCTTTTCCCAGAAAATGAGCAAGTCAAACTGACTGAGACTAGAGACAAGTCCGGCGTCACTTTACGCATGCCTTCTTTTCGTACAAATGTACATTTTTCCTTGCAACTGCTTCAACATGGCTATGCTGCAATTCAACAAAGAGTACATTTCTGGAGTTAAAGATGCATGATAAATGAAGGGTCGCCATTTTGTGGCATTGGTTTTCTAAGCAAGCTATTTTTATGCAAGCGTGTGCCACAAAATAAGTGGTTCATTCCTTACCCTCCAATTCAACAATTCACAGAAAAATAACACATTGGAGACCTGCACTGTATATTCCAATTTTCTATCTTCGCTCTTGAAACTGTTCCAGTTTTCAATCGCTTTTCCCTTTGGTGATTCCACAAATGGTTTTAAAATAACCAGGCACTGTACTTGATGTGCATATTGAGTCCCTATTTTACAACAATTCAACGCAAGGCACGAATGAAATATCCCAACATTAAATTTTGATCCGAAAAGCTTGTTTTATGAAATGGAGATGAGATGCAGGCTATTCGCATTGTCGTAGATTAAGTGTAGATAAACTACTGGTGTAAACCTTTTTCAGTTTGTACAATTTTCCAGCAAGAAAGTTTCAAGTTCGACATGAAAAAATAAAACAAGCTTTTATGTCATTTACTAGTGTAGTTTGAGAAGAAACAGTAATCAATCTAAAAGCGATGTGCTTCTAGTTTGGCAAGTGGTTATGCATATGAACTTAGCGCAGCGTCATTCAACTGCAGACTTCATGGGAAGACTTTTTCCTAGACATCCAACCGATCTGGTTTAATTCACATGTCAGAGCCTTTTGTTTTAAAATATATAAATACTAAGTTAGTAGTTATGTTATTATGTTAATATGTTAACATCGTTTTACTTCGTATAAAATTCGCCCCATTCTCCTCGAATGAAGTTACTTAATTCAAACCACCCTACTAAAATACCTACAGTACTCGTTTAGTCAGTTGTATTTGTCTTCCTGCTGCATAAAATACAACTTATACACCAGACTCTTCACGACCATCCATTAGACTAAAGGATTTTCGCTTTTTGTTTTCATGCCTTGCTTACTCTATTTCTAGTATCAGAGCAGTTACTAGTGTAATATATAATGTGTGTAGATTATACACTATGTGAGTACGTATATGTATATTGCACTTTATTGAGAAAAATTATTGTTTGTTTGCAGGAGACTTTTAAAAAACGAGCACACTGCGTTTAAATTGCTAGTCCAGTCTAAGTATCTTTCCAAAAATCACCCCCAGCGTGTTTTTCTTAAAGGTTGGCTTAGCTGGAATTTCCAATTTTTTTTTTAGCCTGGAAAAACTAGATTTTCCTTGAGGGTGTCGTTTAAGTTAGAGCCTCCAGTGTAAAGGTGACCGGGTTTGAAAGAAGCCGAAGGTGACAAAATCGTTCCCAAAATGAGCCACTTTCCAAGGGTCTGTGGTAATATTTTTACAGTTAGGCCATGCCGCACGGCCTGACTGTGGTTATGTGTTTAAAAATTATAGTTTCACAAAGAGTATGGAGAAAATGTAGCAGTGTATTAGCACTTGTATTAATTCGCAGTTAGAAAGAGTATGAGAAAATGTAGCAGTGTATTAGCACTTGTATTAATTCGCAGTTAGATATAGTTGTCAAGAGAGGCCTTAGGGTGATTTTGTCCACTACTAATATAGTCTTAAGTTGTTAGCAATTGTCCATACTTAATTTTACTGAAGCTATTTTTGTTAATTATATGTCAGAAATGTATTCCCAAGCCAGATGCACGGTAGTATGTTAAGAGGAGGTGAAGTGTAAAAGAATAATATTTGTTTATATGCGCAAACATCCTGTTCTCTAACCATTAGTATATTCATTATTTAATATTGTGCATGGGTTGAGAAGAAATGGCCTGTCACAAAAGAGTCGTGAAAACGTCCTACTTTTCTAGTTTACATTCAGGACGGGCACCAGTTTTGCTTATCATTTTTTCTCGACAAAACGTACACATAATATATAAAATTACATGCAGCTCCCATAAAAATACTCTTTCACCCTGTCTGAAGCTTGTTCCTGGACCGCTTTATTCACGAATCACGCACAAAAGGAAGAAACGATGCAATCATCCATAAAAAGGTTCTTTAAATGTTAAAATATCCACATAAAATAAAAAATATTTCATGTGTTGTAATATATATTATGCACATTGCTATCATTTGCAGACAGAAGAAATAAACAAGTTAAGTCTGTACACTCACTTGTGATATATCGCTGAATTCCCTCTCTTCTGGCGTGACATGCTGTTTGTCCTTCGCAATTCACATTATTAATGTGTGTCTATTCTATTAACAATGTATAAGGTTGAAAATAAGGCATAAAAATATGTAAGAGCTAAGACATATATGGAGAAAGTAAGTGGTAAAAAAACTAAGTCTCCGAAGTCTGTGGGTGGGCTCCAAAAAGGTATTCTTTTGCCAAGAAGTGGTGGAAGAAGCAGAAATAAAAATGCACAATGAGAATCCGCTTCTTTTTATAGCTCTGTGCTATTCCGACGGGGTGCTGATGCTCCTTCTTAACTTTCTTATTTCAACTTAACGCTGATCAAAAATATTCTTTGCCGCTTCCCGTTTACTCTCTTCTTAGTTTTTACTAATGCTGGTTTATTATTGGCACGACTTCCTCCGCTGGTAGTAAATCAACAGAACAACCCGGTCATCCAACTGCTATTGTTGCAAACAACACTCAGTAAAGGAAATGGGAAAGCTGAGCTATTTTTCTACTACTACCGCAATGTGAAACCATATAAAAGACGTATTTATTTTCAGGTTAGGACGTTAAGTACGGAAATTTTTATAACCGTGGATAGAATGGAACTCGTCCAAGAAATGGATCGAAATTAGTCCCAATGAATCTTAGTAAACTTAAAGCTCAACATTCTTCTTTCTGGTAATGTTGTTCGTGATGTTTATTATTCCTTTGCTCGTCACCGCCATTCGAGTATGGCATTTCCATCCTGTGGACGACAGAGATTATGTACAAGGACACCGATAATATTAAATCAACTTTTTTGTTTCTACCGTATCCCGCTATGAAAATTAGGTTACAAAATAAATATTTAGTTTGTTCATATCGCAATTAATGCACCCGAAATGACCATATCTACATTAATTACTGACTTATTTACTACCATCCATGTTTTACGTATGTAGTACTGGACTTGTCATTAGAAAGAACATTTTTTACAGGCTCCCTGCAATTTTACTCAACAGAAGTAGGCACATATGTATGTATATTAAAAAGAATAGAGTACGCAATAGGTGGCAAAGTGCGCGACTACAGTGGACTGAAGAATAGAGAATCAGAAAATACAATAAATCAGACGTCTATAAATGAAGGCAAGTAAGGAAAAATAAAGTTAGGAGGCGGCAGCTTGTCTGATTTGTATAATCGGAGGGACACTTTCGAGTATGAGATTTTAGGTTAGTTTCTCGATGGATTACTGGTACGGTTTCAACAAGCGATAGGATTAAAAAGGAGAAAACCAATCACCATTACTTCTTGTAACAATCGACCAGGGATATTATATGCTCAACCCAAATCTTTTCAGATATTTACAGTAAGGACTAAATTGAAAGTTCCTGTTCACTTCAATCAGCTTGCCAAAACAGTATCAAGTAATGGCATGAGGTTCCATTGATAATAAGTAACTTTTCCTGCTTTCCCCTTCACTCTATTTTGCTTCATTCGATCTACGTTTATCCGAATTCGTTTTCATGCAATCGCCAAAGGAGAACAAATACCGTGTTCTTTCTTACCTACATAACTCAATCCAACACCTTTCTATAGCATTAACATTATATAACACATATCGCTATTACTATATAAGACCTGCTCTAACCTCGAAAATATGCATCCGCTTTAAGCAGGCACAAGTAACGTACGTTATATCTTTCCAATGCAACTTAATCTGAGCGTCGGACTGGCTCTTGCAATTCTGGCATGATCAAGAAAATACTAAATGCCTACCTACTTGTCCGATTTACTCACTGATGCTTCAAATTCCAGGTATTTCTCCATAAATGTACAAAGTTCGTCGGAACATCCCGTGAAGATCAAGAAGCCCTGCTGAAAATTTAAGAAAGCCACTAAAACGAATGGATGTGTTAGAGTCTGCCAATGGTATAAAGATAAATGTATACAAACACCCCATGAAATATTTACTTGTCGACAGTGGCAGTTATATCTACAGCAAAAACATCGCCAGATTACATTCGGGAGGGACACGAACAACATAAAATTATTGAAGTTGGAAAGCTCCGCCAGTAGTCAGCAAAAATAAATCCTTTCTGCTTACATTTTTATTTTATCGACAAGGAAATGTGGATGGAATCAGGAAATAAACTTCTCGTAGAAATTCTTCGTATGACTGAGCATGTTTTGCCTCACTTCGTTTGCTCCGAAAACAGAAAGGAACGAAACAAATTCATTGAGAGAGTAAATGGCTTGACAGAATGTGCTGCTCACTCGTTTGACACAGATTCATTTTGGACGAGCTATTAATGCGATTGTTGTTACTCGCCTTTTGAGAATATGTGACGAAATTGTTTTCATCTACCGTTATATGAAGTCTACGTGGGGGACATGTCACACACGTAAATCAAGTCGTGTGCTTTCATTTCTAGCTCGCCTTTAGATTATAATCCATCCTTTAAATTAAAACTTGCAAACTTTCACCAGTGAAGAAAAATGCATTCATTCAGAGATGCAAAATTAAGATGTAAGAAGTATTCCTTCTAATGCAACTTGTTTAAGCGTATGCAGAATAAAAAGTGGAGGTAGGGATTTTGTTTGCTACGTAAAATTACATTGGTAATGAGTGTTGCTTTTTTTGGAAATAAACTTCAAAGGGAACTATATTCGTGAAAAATGTCAGTCATTAATAAACGCACATTGCAAGCATGGGGCACGTAAAACTGTCCGAGCGGCGAACGAGTAGGAAAAATTACTGGAACACTTAGGGGAATGTGCATAATAATAATGTTGTGTGAATGTTTAAGAAGCATCGGAGAACACGAAACTACAGACGAAAATAGGTCAAAAGTAAGAGAAACATAATGCACAGGGAGAGCACGATGTACCAGAAGCACTACATAAGTGGTAGTAAAAGAGAACATGACAAAATTATATAAATGTGGAAAGGCAGAGGCAATAAAAAGTTAAAAACACTGAACGTTGGCTAGAAAGGGAAGGCGACGTTGACTTTTATATGAGAAGTAAGTAGCAAGAGGATATTTTTTGGCAAGCTGAAACCAAAAAGCTATCATACAATGAAATACATTGCATCTCATAATGCGAAACTATTGTACAAAAAATACTCCTTTCCTTTTCTTACTTCTGATAAGACAAGATGAACCTTCAATTGCCAAGACAGAATGGTGGGAAAAGTAAGGGACAAACTTCTGTTTCGTGGCACGTACGTACCTATCTTATAAAAATTTTGGTTGTAAAGTTCAAAATGTTTGTCGACAACCCAAAAAACACAGTATGAACTGAGTCAAAATAAACCTTTTGAATTTCTAACTAGCGTTCTAGTAAAATCAAAGAGAAATGTGTATAGAAAAGGTAAAGACGGCTGCATCCAGCTTGCTCAAACCTTTTTATTTCGGTTACATATTTTCACCATTATAAAAAACTAGACAGAAACTTACTGGGAATATGCCTACGGTTGAACTGATCAACTCTTAGAGCTGATCCATACAACGATAGAACAAAGTATTATATTAAATGGAGGTGGGTTCTCTCTACCATTTTTCTCTGGTATTGGCATTTTTCACACTATTTGCTCTGTCAGAATAACCGGAGGAAACAAAAGATGACAAGAAAAACAAAAGGAGAACGCAAGCATGAAAGATGAGAAAAATTTTGAAAGATAAAATCTACATGTTTGTGAGATTTTCACTTTCAGCACTCCCATTCATCCTTGCATAGAAAATGGATCGTTGGTCTTCGAACTTTTTATAGATATCTCCTCAGTGTAATAATACACATCAATCCTACGTCAAGTTCCCACTTATTGTTTCGTTACGATGTCTTGTATATTTAAAAACCTTGAATTGACTGACTTATATTTCGCAAAAGTCTTCACCACTAAAATGTAAGTACCTAATGTACATAATACACTATAGAAGCAACATGAGCGTCAGTGGATAAACAATTTGTTTGAATGAATTGAACAACAACGTTTACGTATTTTAATTTCTTCCTTGACGAGGGCTAATGATTAGCCGAAACTTTAGAAGTAAATAAAATAATATTTTCTGAAAATACAGTCGTTAAAACAATAACTTAATCCTAAAATGTATTATATGAAAAGGCAGGTTAAGCAAAATTTAATGTATGTTTATATCCAGACGGTTGTAGACCTAATCCAATATCCGTAAAAGAGTGGAAGCGAATACCAATACTAATCTGAAGGATAGGTTTTTAAAGAAAATATCAATTCAGTTCTTGAGAACGGGTTTGCTTTTGTTTGGACACACTATAATACTCGATCCAAGATTAAATAGTTTCCGGGCAAGACATTGCAAATACGTACATGCACATTTGTTGTTACGGTCGAAAGGAAATCAGATTGGGACAAACATTGCAAATTCTGGTCAAATGTTGTTTTTTGCAGCTATAGTCTAGACAAATAAATTTATAGTGATATAATACGTATGTAGGTATGTATCATTCATAAAATCTCTTCCTTTGTTTATTATCATTTTATTGGAATTGAAACATTCCTGACCCTGATATTTCAAACTGTAAGATTTCACAACAAATTGTAACCAATAAAGTTGACTCAACGATCTACTTCAAAAAAAAATCTTACGTTTTTTCAGCATCCTTTAGGTTAAACTCTCCTGAAAACTCCGCATCATGCAGTGGGATTTTAGTTAAGGTTATTCTATAATTAATTTTAAACGTAACGTAATAAATATATTTTTTAGAAAAGGCGGGGTCCTAGAAAGTAGATGGATGTTTCTTTCAATCAATTCAGAAAATAATCAGAATTAATCAGAACCGTTTTATTATATTCTTTAACAACCATCGACACAGCCTAAGGTTGTAAGTTGTAACTTAAGAAAAAACTTGCAAAAAATGTTTGTTTGGCCATCTATCAAATTCAGTTGATTCTTGTTTTTATTAGTTTTCTTTTAGGTTAAAGCAGTAACCTTTGAGTGGGTAAACTTTCAAAGTCGGGATAGTGATACTTGATGCCTACACTAAACATTTAAATCGACAATAACCTTGTTGAACGAGTAAAACCAGTAATGCTTTCAACATAAGGGAATGCGGAGTATGTTGAGTCTCATAAAAACATTTTACTTTCTCTTTCAATGAGAAATCTTCCACTTGCCGTATGTATATGTCAANCCAGTAATGCTTTCAACATAAGGGAATGCGGAGTATGTTGAGTCTCATAAAAACATTTTACTTTCTCTTTCAATGAGAAATCTTCCACTTGCCGTATGTATATGTCAACGTATTTACTTGAATCTTTTGTGGAGCCCTACGCTCGGTTCGGTCACAACGTAGACAATAAAATAAGGAACTTGTGCTTCTGCTCTAAATGTTGACCTTAATGTGACTAGTTTTTCTCGTGTTGCTTTGATGTTGACGATGATTTTGATGATAAAAATGTCTCGTGGTGAAAGTTATTATAAGACTTGATAGTAATTTTCCCATCTCTCAAGTGTATTTACGACCAAGCTGGAAAAACAATCACACGGATCGTGATAATATTAAGAGTCACTTACTTGGCACATTTACAACAAACATCTCTAGCTTTTTCATGAAGATTCCTCACAATAAAGTTTTAGTTGTGTTAAAGTGTTGCATATGACACATCAGTATTGGTGACTTAAGTTGATTTTAATGTATTTTATTTTGTGGATCGAAAGTAAAAGGATTACAACAACCCTTGAGTGCGTGTTGCTTAAAAATTGAACGCATATTGCACTTCTATTCCTTAATTTGAGTACCATCTTTAGTACCACATTTAGAGCAAGTACCATATTTCATATGGCAGAAAAATATGTTTGTTGGGAAAAGTATAACTCGAACTTATTTGCCAAAAAAAAAACTTGGAAGTAAATACAGAAGTAAAATTTTAATATTCGGAATAACCCGAATAAAAAAGAATAGCATCTTTTATGTAAACATTTTTTCAATCAGGAGTACATTTATTGACAATATATGATGTTTGGTACTATAGACGTTTTTTATTAAATTAAATATAAATGAGGTTATTATGCTTGTATCAAACGTAAAACAATCTTCCTCTTATAATAGTGTCTGAAAAAAGTGTGAAAATGTGAAACCATTATATTGTATTATTATATTATCCTTCTAGATGTCTTAATGATATACCCTTTATGTTGTTTGCGTGCAAAAAATAGCTGCTTAATTAAAACTTGCACAGATGAAGACAATTTAAGCTCAAACTGCTTCTAGGATTAAAGGAATCAGAATCAAATGTGTCTGTTTATAATGTAGTGCATAGTACAGTACACTTTTGTTCTCTCCGAAGTATGTACTTTAGATTACGCTTTAACTTATCACTTATCCAACAAAATTACCCCCAAGTCTCATTACACATTCTGATTATATCTTTCAACAATTCCGCGAAAAAAACTCCGTAAATACCGACTAAAGCGGAAAGCCAACAGAGGAAAATTGGATGCTGTTGTAAAATGGTTTTGCTAACTCAATTACACTCTGAGTATATAATATTATGTTGTGCTTGTATTTACTGAAATTTATTAACATCCAGTGCAGAAAATAGCTCAATGGAGTGGCTTGATAAGCTGATAGAATCTGTAGATTCGTATTTTGACCACACAACAGTGTATGACCGCTTCTCACGCATGCCTTTTCTGTTTTTATATAGTCAAGTAGAATAATGGCGTACGATGGAGCAGGGATTTTTGTCTATTCTTTCTTTATTTCTTCAATTTTACTTTCTTCGTAGCATGAAAAATGCCAATTTTAAAGTGTGGTTAAAAATTGGAAATTAAATTTATTTTTATATGAAGGTTATCTTTCCTAAGATTGTGTAGCAGATACCGCCTAACTTCTTCATCAACTTCTTGATGCATGAACGTATAGTAAATACTCAAATTACTATAAAAATGGTTCATGGTTCATGGTTTATATTAATACACTCAGGGCCTAGGGTTTTTGCATGCAGTTTGTTTAAAATTTGGACTTTATGGACATCAAAAAGGGGAACATCGGTTTAGCCATGGAGGAAAAGTGGTAGGCGTTTTCTGGTAGCTTTTCATGCATGATGGAAGTGAACAGCCAATCCGTCATCTCTGAACACAGAAAATTTCAATTTGGGCTCAGGGAACCGTTAATAACTTTTGATAAGAGTACTTCAGTGGTATTTTATGCTCTCGCTGATGACCTTTTCCCTTGTTTTGGCAGCTGCAGAAACAGTCAAAAGGCAAATATGTTTAACACGAAAAAGAACAGGGAAAGCTGAAGTGCAAGTAAAGAATTTTTCAACACAGGGTGTCTAGAACAATAAATGGTTGGACACCGACCAGGAGTGGCTACTAAAGGATGGATGCAACCAATTTCTAAAGAGAGATATCCTATTGCCAACGAACAATCCCCGTGCTCTCCAATAACTGTCAGACTATTGTAATAAGTACGTTCTCTTCTTAAAATAGTCTTCTGAAGAAGGAAATTCCCACGTTACGTTAATAGTTAGTATTACTTTTAATCCCGCAATCTATTAGTTTCTTATTCCCGTAACCATTAATACTTTTGTAAATTAAATTCCTGACATGTTACACAGAAGCAATTACTAACCGCTGCACAAAGTTGTAGTGGAGAGTGGTGAAATGAAGTGAAAGAAGTAAATGAAAACAATGAATAAATAGAAATGGCAATACCACTTGAGTCTGAAGGAGTGTGCGTTCCTTTCCTTCCAAACTGGGATGACGATGGCGATAATATCCACAGAAACTATCCACAAACGGAAATAGCACGAGAAAGAAAAAATGTACTCGATGTATATGTTACGTCCTCTGTATTAAAATTCTCCCCTTTGACGTCTCACCGACTGTCTCTCTGCCTTTAGATTTGAGTACGTGGTGCTGTGCAGTGTAAACGGACAACCGACTCACTCCACTTGTATAAACTGACTGAACTCTCCGAATCAAATCTATCCCTTTTCCTGCATGTTCCCATGAAAAAATGCTTACGTACATAGTTCCAAAAATACTGGGAGACGAGAACGCTTCTATATAGAAGTTCATGCGATGGATGGAAACTTCGCAGGGCCACCAGTGTTGGAAGGATATGAACGTTAAAGCCCAGGGCCAGCTTGAAACGAAACCCTGCCTTCTCTGAAAATTTTCCTGCTTTCTCTTCGCATATTGCTACGCAGCTTTTACTTGCCGTGATATTACATTGGGTAGGGTGAGGGTAGAGGAGGTAAACTGGTGAGAAAAAACAGTATATGTATCGCTCTCCAATCGTCAAGTCTGGAAAGCATAAGGCACTGAAATCACGAAAGAGAAGGTGAAGAGAAAGCTAAAGGGAGAAGAGGGAGTGCATGGCAGCATGGAATACTACACTTGCAACCGAAGTGTTTCACCTAAACCACTGTTTTACCAAATGTTACCGAAAGGGGCTCTTCGTAAATGCATGTACAGTAGTTTAGTAAAAATATACCAAAGTTGGAGCTGTCCGAATGTAGCAAGCAGACAGTTCACTGCTTCACATCCCACACAGGGCACGAAACCAATACTTCTAACTTCTGTGTTGTTACGCTGTACGTATATGGCCGATGTAGCATCTAACAAAACTTTTATTTTCCCTCTAGAGATATAAATAATCCTGGTATCCATGCTGGCTCAGTAGCATGCGATTTCACAATTCCTTCTGCAGTCAAACGGTTTGTTAACAAAGGCTGACATAAATAAATACTCATTGTCAAACCTTCACAGTTAATCCCGCTGCAATCTCACTTTTGTCACGGTTTTTCTACTTTTACATAATGGAGTCAATAATTATCCCAGGATTAATATAAAGAGAGTGTACAATGTGGCACGCTCAAATTCTCTAAGATTTTGCTATACGTGCAAGAAATTGCTATAATCTACCATAGGTTTCACAAAATATTGAAAATAACACATAAAAGCATTAAGTAAATAAAAAAACAATTGAGAGGATTAGGCGGTATAGATAGAGTTATTTCATGAAAATATGGAGTCTCACAACATTCATGTAAGTCCATCAAATAGTCTTTATGAATTCTATAAAAAATTGGTCGCGCTTATTCATACTGCACCATGCCATATTGTACCATTTGTGAAATAGAATATGCTAAATCGGTTTTAAACTGGAATGTTGAAAGTGATATAACTGAACACAAGCATCATTTAGCACTTTGAATGCAGTGTGATTTTTAAAGTAGAAAGCTATAGAGGATATTAGCGGAGCAACAAAATTGACAAAATTCACTCTGACCCTAAACATAAACGATTTATTCATAAAGGTTGAGATGGTTGGCAAAAGCAAAAGTAACAGATGAAGAAGAATGGGAAAGTTTTCATTGGTAAAGAGAAGGGCATGGAAAGCGCTTCCATTCCGTCGAGTCTTACTCATTCTAGACACTATCTGAAGTATCAGTAGTGTAGAATAATGATGCGGATGCAAACATGTTGAAACATTCTCGATTCTGGGTCTTCTCGTTTTACTCGCACAGAATTATTTAGATGTTCAAGTCAGCAGTAGAAATGTTTGTGTCCACAAGAGAGACCAATGTACAAGTAAACTTTGCTTTAAAATAAATTGACGTTATAGCATTGATTCCAATGAGCTCACATGCCCGACACACTTACATTATCATTTTTATCATTGTCCTTGTGCTTTTTCATTGTGCTACCTTTTTTGTGTCAGAAATCCTAAAAGTGAGAGTGTTGCTTTTGGGGCTTATTGGCTAGCTTGATCTGTTCGGATTTGTACACTAAAATCTGGCGGATCCTTTCTTTTGGTCAACTCGATGCAAACTGAGCTGGAAAAGGGTAAAGTGGTTGGTGGTAGTAAAAACGAGGTAATAAAGTTAAGATAAGCCTAACACGCGATGAAACAACAAAAACGCACACATAAAAATAACAAGCATCATCTTCCAACTCCAATTATAGGTACTTTTTAGTATGGATGAGATGTCGTAAGTGAGGAAAGTGGAATGACGAAAAGCAGAGATGATATCCCAGCATGATGTGTACTCGGAATTGGTGTAGCGAAAGTGTACAACGTTGTACAATGTACGGAAATGAGAAAATGCTGCGAAATAGTATAATGGTATTACTTTTATTTAGCCTCAGTGCACTTAAAACTTAGCCATGTATGCGCTTTTCAAAATAATGCTGGAGTATTTAAGGATTTTTCCACTCCTTTTTTTAAAAGACGAGCATTTTTCTTTTATGTTCAGTTTTTTTCTCTCAAAAAAATAAGAATTAAGCACAACTGGGACGACCGAGTACCATAGCCCCTGTTTTCATTTTCCGGGGCAGAAAAGAAGGAAAGGCAGATACAGATAATAATGATACACTGCCAAGGAGCGAGTTCCTTGCTGGAAAAAAGGAAACAACCAAACAAACTGTGGCAAGACTACATACATGCCGTCATCGCCCTTCCTAGTAACTTTGCCAGCTCACTACTCGAATATTTTTCCAGTAAAGAAATTCTTCGCGATTTGGGATGCTGCTTTCACAGATACTTTCTTTGCTTCGGTAGGAGAGAGGAATGAATCAAGAAAGTGGGACTCTACGAGCTTGGAAATAAGACGAGAAGCATGGGATGGAGTTTTCTTTCACTAACAAGGAGAGCATTACCAGAAGGATGTATTTGCAAAATGAAATAGAACAGAAACTCTAGGTAAAAGGTCTTGAAGGGAACTAACGCTTAGGTACAAAATGAACATGTTTCAGCTAACATTTTCTCTTCACTTCCTTTTCTTTATTTTTCTAACCTTTTATATTACAAGGTTCAAAGTTTTTACTATCAATATTAAAAAATAAATACCTCACCTGCTAACTGTAGATAATCATGATGCATCAACTAACACCTGAGCCATGTACTACATACTTGACAAATATTCATTTGGTTCAAAAAGAAACATTGAATAATAAATGCAAAACCGCACTACAGTTGCAAAGATATGGAAAAGCAATTATTGTAAACTGGTAAAAATATTATATATGCGTCATTGTGGAACATAAAAAACCATGTATAGTTTATGCATAATTGAATTCGCATTGAAGAATGATTTTCTCCACTCCACCTTTCTAACTAAGTAAATTTAGCCATTCTAACTCCAGTGATGCGATTGTGAATAAAATAGCTCTGCATTTATTTATTTTGCCTATCCCTGCTTAGCCGGCCACTTCTAGTTGACCCAGTAAACCAAAAGCACAAGACTCACAGAATTGAAAAAGTAATACAAAAATACAAGATTCTGAAATGGAAGATTGGATTAAGTGAACCGAAAAAAGAATAATAGGTTGTAGTCAAACGCTTTCACCGGGTTTCTTAATATTTCATTCCTTCGCTGTTGCACTACAATAGCAGTATACAAACGGCAAAGAGAAATTTTCAAGCATCTAAAGCATACATACCACGTCGTTTGTAACAAGTCGGCAGTTTGAAAAACGCATAAAAACGTGAGTGAAGTATACTCACGCTCAAATCCCAAAATGATTCTTTTCAGTATTCTAGTTCGCCAGAAATACTAACGCGTGAGCTGTAACAAAAACAAAGCTCACCACATCAATCAGCACGGTAGGAACTCGTTAATAATATTGTGTTTCCTTCCGTCGGCACGTATACAAAATATTACTTTCCGTACCAAAGAATCAATGATTCGCTCAATGTACACAAAACATTGTTTGAAAAATTCTAAAAGCTAATCATTTTTTGCAGATGCTACTACGGAATTGTTATATTCATTCTGGTAGGAACGTGAAAATTAAAGTTGTGTTGTAATAAAAACAACGGCTAAGTTATGTGAATTGAGTACATTATCAAATATACGAAATATTCTGAACAATCTCTTCTGAGAAGTTTCATTTTTGAGTAAACTAGTAGATTGATGGGTAATGTAAAATGTAAAAGAAAACAGCGATGCTGAATTGCTGAAAGTTAGAATTGCAGTTTTGCATATGCTACATGCCAAACATATAATATATTATTTATGCAGTGCTCGTACGAATAATAAATTGTAAATTACCCCCATTGAATTTACAAAACACACTAACACATATGTACATATACACAGACACATTTACATATACATTTTACACATAGAGTTTGTTTAATATGTTAAGAAGGGTAAATCTGGTACAATTTTTTAAAGTTATCAATGATATGCTTTGTCTAAATTTGATGTATAAAAGATGCCATCATTGTTTATAAAGTAATAAAAACGTTTTGCATTTATATTGAATAAGTATGATTTAGAAGTATGAAAACTACAATTTAGAATTAGAATTGACTAAAAGCCTAATCATAAAAATTGTGCTGCCTTCCAAACAAACTGATGTTTAGCCATTGAAGATCATCTGATTATCACAAGAAAATTATTAAAATGTTTCGCCGGTTTACCTAATGCATGTAGATGTAACTTTTGTGAATGGATATGAATGTTTTCACCCACATCCTCGTCTTAATGTAAAAAAGCATATTTTAGTTTGTGTTATTTTAATTTTTAAAAACTACAATTGTACAATAGAAAGTTTATATGTACGATTGTTGCATTTTTTCAGGTTAAATTATATAAAGCCTGACTGACAATTCTACTGTTATTTTTATTCTATTTAAGCAACAGTGTATATTTCAATTTCAGTCCCAACTTTTAGTCACTCTTCTATTCTATTGTGCTACTGTATAGCATGAAAGGAACAGTGCAACTTTCAGAAAAATAACTAGAGTCTCATATTTACAAAGTAAGTGAAATCTTCATGAAACCATTCCCCCTAGTTGCAACCAGGATGTTTCACACTGCGACCACACTGCTTTCCCAAAGGAAATTATGAGTGTCTGATAATTTATCTTTGAGATGTACACCACAAAACAGTTGATGACCTCAAAAACCCATTTTTGTTTGAGATTTACCTCGCTACAGACGCAAGGTTGAAATTGTTACTGGATTTAATTTCTTCTAACAATAAGGATTTCAATTCAAAATGGTGTCCTCTCTGAATTCCCTTGCCTTGCGGTTACCCGTTTTTGTCCTGGGGTATTTTTAAATTTATAGGGTTTGTGTCTATAGTCCTTCGTTTACAAACTTTGACTCTTACCTTTATCTGGAAAACCCATTAAACGAGGCTGAATGAAGAAGACAAAATGAAAAAAATGAAACTTTACAAACCACTTTCCTACTCTGGCAATACATATAATATATGCAAAAACTGGACCACCACTTTCACATCACATTTCCTGTCTTCAATGTAGAATAAAGGTATCTAAAGCAGAAAATAACAAATATATGCAACTGTTTAAAAATTCCATTTTACTTTGCTTCCAAGTACATAGGTGAAGCAAAGTCAAGGGATCCAGTGAACAATAAAAGCAAAGCTACAAGCATGCTCGAACAAGACAAATTGTGTTTAAAATGAGGTATCATTTGAAGGACTGGCAATGTCAATAATTTCAAAATATCTTGCTGAAAACTTTCAGTCTGTTTTTGACTGATCAACTTTTCTTCTTCAACAATAAGGCTCAAATCAGTTACAGACTGTAACTTACAGTGATATTAGAGTTCAATAGTTCGTAAAACTCTGGAAATAAAAATAATGAATGAGAAAAAATCTTGAAGAACTTCGATTGTATAACAAGACCAACAAATATTATACACCTATTGGAAGAGATTTAGATTAGATTATATAAATCTGGCCTAAGATTCCTTTATGGTCAAACAGTGGAAAGCATGATGTGCACATTATTATTTTAGCAGTTGCTTTACCACTCTTTGAAAACTCTTTCTGCACTCATCCTTTACCATCAATTCTTTGCTTTTCCTGCTGATTCAAAGCTTTCACCCAACCAGACTTTGAAGAAGTGAACTGAAGTATAAATACATCGACTTCGACTCTGGCACAGTTTACGAATGTCTCGCACTCAATGTTTTTTTCATATTATATATAGTACATACATATTCTTTCTTGAATAGTAGAATAATATTCCTCCCTACAATACTTGTATTCCTCGTTTTTCCAGGCACTTTTAAGCAATGGTCCGTTATGTAAAGCAAAACTTTACTTTGTCGCTTTTGTTACATACCACCAAAATCTCAAATGTCCTAAAGAAAGCTGCCTTACCGCAGCGGTTTATTTGGGACACAGTAATTAAATAACTTCACTCAAATGCTTATTGTTTGTCAGTGGGGCAGGTAGTATTTATTTGAAACGTGGAAGGCAGAAATCGATCAGAGGAAGTTATTTTCAGAGAAAGAAACGACAGGTCGCTGCTTGCTATGATTAGTCTCTCTACAAGCTGGAAAACAAAAAAGAGGGAAAGCAGAAAGGTATAGAGACAAGGGGGTAGTGATTAATAAGGCTTTGAAAATAGAAAATGGCGACTATTTTGTAATAAAGACATATCTTTCAGAGGATTAAAAGAAGCGACCTGTAATTTGCTCACGACATCACAGATACAGGATCGTCGCTGAGTACAGAAAGACAGGATAAAAGCGAACCTTTCTTCCACAAATTACGTCATTGCCCACGGATATTTTGATGACGTAGTCAGTGTCACGGTTGGCAACGACTCATACATCTCATATATAATTTACGGAATTTCTGCTTTTGTCTTTTTGCGGAGCTGAGGATTTCCAATTATGCCACAAAAGTAAGTTTTCCTTCTGTAAGTTACCAGAGCATCACCGTACCAGCTACCCATCGATATCATTCTATCGTCGATGTCGAAAGTTAAGAGGAGAGAAAGATTTGCGATCTTTTGCGTGACTATGCAAACGCTAACATAGTTCTTAAAACCCCTAGAGATGCAGTTCGCACGTTCATACTTTTATTCTCTCCAAGAAAAAGTCACATCTGTGCCAATAATTTCATTCGCATTAAAAAGGACTCAGTCCTATCTTTCACATCCCGTTGTGCTGAACAATGCCACTTCCACCACATTCGTTTCGTAGAGTGATTTATGTAAGTAAAGGATATCGACAATAAATGTATATATAACCTGTTCTGTTGGAACATTGTATGCATTAATGTTCTCATGATAGCATTGATAGCATTAACTTAACAGGAAAGACAGTTTTACAACTCCGACGATTGCCAAATGGAGGGCCACATTCACTATATAATTCATACTAGTCATAGGTACATACAATCTAGTTGCAGGTCTCCCGATTTTATAAAATTTGACTACTCTTTAAAGTATTTAGAAAGTACCTAGTAACATTTATTTGTATTAGCACAGACAGTCATTTGATTGTAATACCATTTTAATGAAGTTCGGATTTCAAAATCTTTGAAGAATTGACGGCGATTCATTTATATCTCAAAAGCGTCTTGCAAAGAAAGGAACCTGTTTTATCCACATTGATTTCATGTTGTAATAGTTTAGTTCATGTGTGGACAAAACATTACACAGACTCATACAAAGACTAGCCTCATTTTCAATTACATGTATCTACTATAGTGACACAGAGACAGTTTTTGGTACTTTCTCCATTCCATCGGGGTGTCATAATACTTCAAGTATTTATTACATAACTAGGCTTTCTCTGTCATTCGAAACAGACAAAGTCGAAATTACAAAAAATAAACCTTAATGCCCACCACGGTTCCAACAGCAAAAACAGATACAAGAGTAAACTGTTTGATCACTTCTTGTTCTTATTGTTAGATTTTAGATCAGCTTCAAATAAAAAAACAGGGAGGTAAATAATGCAACTAGCGATTTGTCTAACCATCACCCTCCGACTTCAGTAATACATTGTTAATGTGAACGACAATTGTACCAGTAGCTACAACTTTCGACATTGAACCGTCCTGTGTGGAAATAATAGCCTGTTTCGCCATGCAAAACCTCACCAGGGAAAATTGCTTTTTTGTGTCTACAATTAACACTAAACGCAAGAAAGGTGGGAGACAAAACCTTTTACCTGAACACGCCATTTGATAATAATCGTCAAGCATAGAACCCAGTAAATGATCCTCACTAAATCAGAGTACCGCATCTAACGTAACACTTAATGTTTCAAGGGAAAGTATCTGAGGAACAAGAATTCAAAAATCTGTTCTTCACATCAGCGGTTCATCTTCGGAGGTCCACTTCTATCTATAAATGATATACAGAAGTGATATCCTCCTACTTTTCATTTCATACTAGATCTTCCATTTGCGTTTCATTATTATTATAACAACCCGTAAAATCCAATGAACGTGTTATTATCATTATTACTATTATTACCATTTTTAACACACTTCACTTGTTCCAGTAGACTTTCAATTTTGCTACATGTGTGGCGAAATATTCTTGCAAAAGCACATTGAAACGGTGCAACGGGCATTGGCAGCGAAGAAGAGATGTTCGCTTTTCTGTTGTGCTCACTTCTCACAAGGCAAGAGTCCAGAGCACCCACTCACTTAAAATGAGTTCTTTCCTTCTGTCAGACAACTCCTGTACTCGTTCAATTCCCGTTGAAGTTATTTCATTTCATGGAAAAATGCTTGCTCCGTCCGAGCTACGGTAATACTTCCTGCTGCGCGGAATGCACACTTTGCACACGCAGGGATGCTCAATTTCACGAAGAAATAATGAGAATGAACGTATTAGTAGACTGATGCACACTAGACCTATAACTGAAAACATTGCAACCAGAGTTATCATTACTACCATGAGAAAATGAGATCAGTTCTCCCGGGTGGAACTGATTGGGAGGAAAGGGAACTAGAAAGCAGGAGCAGGATAAAAATTTATGATAAAGGTTGAATTGCTTAGATTTTGTAATTGTTTAGCTTTTATTGTGCACAACATTGCTGAAAAAGAAGAGCGAGCAATTTCACACAATTTCTTGAATCCAGTCACTTCCTGCTTCAAATTACCAACTTCTGGAGATGGTGTTTTTTGCCTCAAATTTTATAGTCATCGTAAGTACCTAAATCAAAACGTTTGAATAAAATATTGTCAGTTCCCACTTTTTAATCAAGTTTGGAGATAATAATTGCACTACTGAAAAGTTCAATGAGGAGGAGTGTGCATTGTTCCCAATAAAATAAACGAGAGCCCAACCCTCACTTCAATCTTTAAGCTTGTTTAAGTCATAGCATCAGTCCATTTTCCAACACAGAAGATGGCTCTTGATACGCAAGTTGTATTTGCCACAACCAAATCAATTTTAGAATGCATGGGATCCAGCAGATCGTTATCAATCCTCGTAAAAATCTATCCTAAAATACTTTCACTGAATTACAAGTAGATGAAGCACAGCTCTATTACCCATTCAAGGGAAAAGCTTTAAATGCTCGCTCAGCCCCGGATCAATCCAGTTATGGAGGGACGACAAGAGTGAAATGAAATGACTGTAAAGACAAAGATAGAGTGGAACTGTGGCACACAGAGCCTGAAATAATACCAGGAGAAGAGTTTTAAAAGTTGCATCCCAAATGTAATATAAAATTCTCCCACTCAGAGTCACAGCAATGAAATGAATGAATGGTTGAGGAGGACAGGGCGGTGGATTCATGTGAAACGTGAATGAGTACTCGTCTCAGTTTTATATAAACTGTCTATGTCTCTTGCTAATTCTAGATGGGATTAATTACATCCCCAGCAGCGCATTCGTTCAATTTATGCTTAAAAACGAGCCGATGTCTATACGTTATGCAATGCAGAAAAGAAACACGTGTCTAGTAGCAGGAAATATTTGTGAAGACTGAACTGGAATAACATAAAACGAAGCATTAGCATTTAGCGATCACGATGATAGTGGTCACTACCGGAAAACGAACTATGGAAAGGAAGCAACTAGAAGGTAACAGATTAAAGTCTATAATGCAGTAACACGCCAGGTCTAACATACACTTGACTCCCTCCATGTGCTGAACAAACTTTTACACCACCTATTTCCAGTCTTTTTAAACCTAAATGCTAACAAAACAATAGCAAATGCACATTAAAGTTATACTGATTTGGAAAGTAGAGCATAAGATGCGTTATTTAGTCACGCTAAAGGAAAGATACCGAAAGAAAGGACTGGCGGAGAAGAGATAGTGAGGGAGAAACGAACGGATTGGACATAGAAACAGATCAGAGAAAATTATTTACAAAGTGACAAGCAACCAGTAACCAGAATTTAGCTGAGTTGCACAAGTTTTGTACCAAGCAAAATACTACGATACTTTAGGTAAATGAGTGTTTTGAAAACCCTATACGCAGATCTACCAAAAGTTAGGAGCTTTTTGCATGAAAGCACTCGCAAGCTGCACGAAGAGAAAAGTCGATTGCATTAAAAAAGGACCGGTGAAAGAGCATTTTGCTATGTTTAGATCCACATTTTATCTGTATGTAGCTGAATCCTATACAAAGTTTCATGATTTTCAAGATTTATTGTTTTTCCTTTCCTTCTTTTTGTTCCCGGTGTATTTCTCCACCCTCGATAGTGTTCTGAGGGTGGCATGAGATGCAAAACAACGAGCAACTGTTGTTAGGAACATTCTGCTTGTAAACCTATTTATATGGCGTTGGCTACCATTTGTTTGATTTGATGTGGTATCTGGTATTTGTATGTATAGGTGCATTACTATTTTCACTAGTATATGCATAAATTTTTCGGGGGAGGCGAATGTCCAAATCAGCCATCACTGGAGAGAATGGAGAGCCGTGGAACACAATAACACTGCAACACATTTTCCTAGCTGAAACAGTTCATTCTACGTGCTAAGCTAACGGTGATCACCAACTCTATCATCATTCCCATCATTTTACCACTACCTCCACAGTTGATTCAATTTGGAGAAGTCGACTTCATAAGTTGAAGCTCGATTTTACGCCGAAACATCTGCTTTCCCATATATTCATATTCGCACTCTTTCTCATTAAAATTACCACATTCATTTATGGACGCACATATATCACGTCAACTTTTTATTTTCACTTCCCCTGCGGACAAGAAACAGTAAAGATAAAGCTTATAAAAATCACAATGAAAATGTGTATTTATGGTTCAGCCTTTGCTGCATCATTTTCGACTAAATAACCAGTCTCCGGCTTTATAAAAACCCAGTGATAATAACAACAAAAAGTACCTACCTTGTGAATACTAATACATTTTGGCAATTTCTTGAATTTCTCCGAACATTAAATTATTCCCTTATGTTCATCCCCAAAATGCATCATGCATCAACTTTTAGTTCCGATTTTGGACCAAAGCAATCTATGAAATTTATTTTCGACTTCATTTAAATAGAACCAAGGGACCCGAAGAACTGCGTCACTAAATATCACTACAAACTAATATTTTTTCTTAACGAGACATTTCAAGGTTGTAATACATTAGCAGTAGGCTATACATATTACTGAATTGAGTATTATTTAACCGAAATAATGCCCCCTTTAATCAAATACAGTACACTTAAATACTATTATATTACTACGTTTAATTACTCTGTAACATGAATATTTTTGCAGTATTTTATTTTTCAGTGTGTTGACAAGAAACAAGAAATCTACCTGAAAGCAATCCAGATATAGCCTATAACCTATATTGGTTTACTTTGCTGTCATTATTGTTTATCATTCCGTTTTCATAAACTAGTAATATGTATTAATGCTGGCACATAGCTGGCATGTGATTTGTTGTGTCAAGCTGCGATAACTTCAGCCAGGACCAGAGAGGATTTAATGCTTTGATTTGGGCATTGTGAGGAAAAAC
>VYYJ01001969.1:0-25114 GCA_021029165.1 Cyphoderus albinus
TACATGCCTTGGTATAATGTTTTTGCTTCAGGTACTTGTTTTTAAGAAATTGTAATGCTAAGCTGAAGCAAATCATCTAAATAATAGAAAGACAAAACTTTTGAAAACGTCAGTGTTTTTTGTCAATTCTATTCTGCTTGTGTGCAACCAAACCGTAAAGGACTAGAATGTAGGCGTTCAAATTAATTGTTTTAAGTTAAAACTTTTACTATACAGTACAATACAAGATACCGACGCAACCTTGGGTTTTACTTTAACGTTAGAGGTTAATTTCGACAATTTCAAGCAAGGTAAATATTTACAATATAATATCGGCTTGGCTTTTATGATGATAGCATTACTGGATGTAATATTTATAAAATAATTCTGTATTTATTTCTATCAGTTATATTTGTTCTGCAATTATGCTTTACATGGATCAACATTAACGGTGGAAAAAATCTCTGGAGTGAATATTTTAACGGTATTTTTCTGTTTGAGAAACAGCTATTGGAAGCAGGGGATAACAATAATATCGAAGCTGAAGGAGTTTCTCTGTGGATCATAATTTGTAAATGTAAATATATCAAATTGACACTGTCAATGAAAATCGTTGAAATTCGTTTGTTTTAAACACTCTTAATTTAAAATCATTATTTTATTTGAACTTTTATTCTTACACAGAGTTGAAAACAATTGTGCACAATGAAACAGGAGTAGACTGGGCTGGCCTAACCACCTAACCATTCTTTGGATTGTCTTCAATTACACTTTGTGCACAGCTGCGCCGATTGCTGTTGTCTTTTCATGTGTTGACCCGGCGTACTAGTTCTTCAAATTTACATTTCTTTCCCTATTTGCGAATTATTTCACGAAAAAGTTGACTTTTGTTGGAAGATTTATAACTTCAATGGTCAGGATTGGAATTTTTCGAGGTTATATTATAATGCTACGAATGATACGCTTGCTTTTGGTGGTATACTGGGACCTCCTAGTAGTAATTCAAAATATATATGACACCTTTCAAAACTACACTGAACATTTATAATCAAATGCAATGTCTAAAGAACGCCGGAAAGTTCAGATTAACACAAATAGTAATCGCGCTGCTCTAATGACGATTGTTGCATTTTTTCATAATACTAGTAGGTATGATGGTTGTATATATTTCCATACTTTATGCCTTACCGTTAACCACAAATTTCTATGAGATAAGTAGGAATATGATTCGAGATTGGCAAATTTCTGTTTGTAGTATTGAAACCCGATTTCAGCAGAAAATAATGCAACGATCGTACCGTACGCTGCGTCCAATTGTTTTCTCATATGGCTTTCCAATATTTGAAACGGACTCAAAAATTAATTACTATTACAAAATACCAGATTACACAATTACAGTACTTCTCTACTTCAGTGTTTGAACATAATGTGATTTTAGCGACAACATTCGAGTAACATATTTTATTATATGTGTAGTATCTTCTGCGAAATCTCTTTGAGTCAAAACAAAACGTAACAACCTACTTAAGCCTGAAATTTATTAACAACATCAATCAATTTCTGGAGAAGATTTAATAGTAGTTTATGAAGGTTTGTCACCATCAACTAACATTATTCATATCGCCAAGTATCCGCAGTCGACGGGAAAGCAAGATCCAGTTGTCATTCTCGACAAATCACTGAGCAGATATAAGATTGCGTCGACGCAGTTCTCCGTTGTGGGAAGCTGTTGCAGTGTTAGACTTTTTCGAATCTCATCAGCCTTTTTCTCCCACATTGCTTTTCCCATGTCGGTCAACACGAGCTTTATGGAATGTAAAAGAAAAAATAATAATTTTAAAGATATTTCATATGATGGAAAAATTTAAAATATCTTTGAACAGCATAAATATCTTAGTTTAAAATAAATTAGCAATTGTTATTTACCGTCGGCGCTACGCTGTTAACTCTAATGCCATCTGGCCCTAACTGTTTCGCCATGCCTTTCGTCAACATCTCCACGGCGGCCTTTGTCATGTCGTAAACGATATGAGCTGAGTTAGCTTTTAGTCCGGCCTGACCAAAATAAATTATACAAATTATTATATAATAATTAGGCAAATAATATTTTATATTTAAAATATGCAATAAAAATAAAATTTTATCTTGTTCATACAACTGATGACAAGTTGACTATAGATCCCTTTTTGCCAGCCTTGATCATTTTCTGAGCGACGAGTTTTGACACGAGCATGTACGATTTGACATTGACGTTAAACGCCACGTCGAAAACTTCCTCGGTGAAGTCAAGAAACGACTGTCCATGGGAAACGCCCGCATTGTTTACTAGATAGTCAAGTGGCTCCAGGTCTTTTACTGCTGTTTCAACCGCCGACCAGTTGCCGAGGTCACACTCGATCGTTTTGATTTCCGGACATTCTTGAGCCAAGCTCTTCAGATTTTCAGCAGTCTTGGACAGCGCATAGACAACCGCGCCGTCCTTGTGCAGTCTAATTGCCAGATCCCTGCCCATACCTAAAAACATTTCCGAAAATCATTTCAAATATTAATATTTCTAAATTAAATGTGCTTCAATTATTTTTTTCTGTAAGATTTGGCTTTTTACCTCTTCCAGCGCCAGTAATCAAAATCTTTTTTTTTTTAAATGAGAAATCCATTTTAAAATTCCGAATGAACTTTTTTATACTGACTTTTTGAGAAAGTTTTAGAGACAGCTCAACAGAGCAGGAGCAAACAGCAAGGATTAAATTGTTTATGTGAAATGAGTCTGGCCTGAAAAATTTCAACAGCTTTTAACACTTTATCTCACTTCAACTTCTCTAGGTAAGTTGCATCAACGTGGTGAAGTTGTGAGTGGAAAAAACAAACACTTGAAAGAGGAAAGGAAAATTTTATTAAATAACGAATGAGATGATTCTCCAGACAAGAAAATATGTGCATTTAATTTATCTTATTGAAGAACCGGTTTAACCAAAAATAAAGTCAAAAGAAGTATTTATTTGCTTTACTATCTTCAGCAAGCAAACCTTGTAGCAGACCATTAATGAAAGTAGCAACACATATACAAATACAAACCGGTTGACACTTGAAACTCGAAGGTCTTATGATTATATTGGAAACAAGTAAGCTTTTCAATAAAGTAAAATGACATCTGATGATTTCTATAATATGGTACTTGCAGGACTTGAGCATGAAAATTATCAATTTAGAATAGAAATCAGGCGTCCTCATGGTTAGAGCTTTGCACGTCTCCAGATCATGATCATGTTTATGCATGTCGTGTTGACACTTATTTACTCAAACGTGAATGTGCACGTTAATGCTGAAGAATTTAAGCGGTCGCATTTTGTCAAATGAATTTATTCGTTATTCAGGTCTTGTTCCCGTCAGTCACATATTATTTCTCCTCGTAATAAAAATTTTCACTTAAAACAAAAGTTTGCTTTAGCCCAAAAAATGAATTTTTCTTTTGCAGGCAAGAAAGTGCTGATTACGGGTGCTGGAAATGGTAAAATAAATTTTTAGAAAATATTTACACATCTACATTTGAATTTGAGAACTTTTATTACATTTAAAGAAATTTAAAATTTTGATTGCAGGCATGGGACGAGACCTGGCCGAAACACTCCACAAAAACGGAGCTACCGTCTACGCACTGGACAAAGATGAGGAAAGGCTAAAATCTCTATCTGCCCAATTCCCCGGCATCAAAACAATCAAGTGTGACTTGAGCAGTTGGACGGGAATCGAGACCGCATTGAAGGACCTGGAAACGCTCGATTATCTCGTGAACAATGCTGGAATTGCGATCAGAGAGCCGTTTCTGGAAAGCACTGAGAAAGTGTTTGACCTGGAGTTTAATGTAAACACAAAGTCCTACCTTCTTATCGGCAAACTCGTGGCAAACAAAATGATCAAAGCTGGCAAGAAAGGCGCCATCGTCAATATGTCATCTTGTGTATGGATTTCCCTAACAATATTCAACTCAAAATATTTAATTATTTCTAGTATCTTACATAAAAAAAATAAATGTTTTTTTATCAGTCGGGAATCAGAGCAAATCCTGCGCACATCGTTTACGACATGACCAAGGCGTCCGTCGAGATGATGACCAGAGGCATGGCCAAACAACTGGGTGAACATGGCATCCGAGTTAATTGCATTACGCCAACGGTAATAAAGCTAATAATTGGTGAATTAATGATAGTTAGTGAGTCTGTCAGGCATTGTCTCTGCAAATGCGCTGAGTAAATTGTTACTCAATTCTGATTTATGTTTGTTTAACTTCAATAGCTTGTTTTAACCGAAATGGGAAAGACGCTGTGGTCTCAAATCGCTGAGGACTTTCGGAAAAAGTTACCCCTCCAGCAACTTCCTGAGACAAAGGACATCGTGAACACCGTGCTCTTTCTGCTCAGTGACTTGTCCGCAATGACAACTGGAGCTTCAGTTCCGGTCGACGCGGGACAGCTTTTACTCTAATTGATAAACCTGTCAATGTTAATGACTTGTAGACCTGTCATATCATTGGTATACTGATTAAAGAAAATGTGAGTAAACAAGTGGATTCTGTGTGCTAAGAAGTATAGTCAAATCTTTTATTATATTGCATGATTTTTAAAAAGTTAATGCAGTTCACTTTTTACTCATTACTACTAACTCCATTACGATCTCATTTTATTAGCATTATCATTATCGTCATCATTATTCGTGTAGAAATTAGAATAAGTTGTGAAATAATATTAAAGCGAGACCGGCCCAGACCAGGTTATACGTAGACTAAAGTAAGATGAGTAATCGTTTCATGAAATGAGGTTGTTTGGGGAAGGAACGACGCATACACAGCCACTTTTTCATTCTGTGTCATTTTTCAGCAGAAAAATAAAACCAGTAATCTAATAGTATTAGAGCAGGTGGAATAAAAGGACAACACATTTCTGACGATTTTAAGCACTCTTTAAGAACAAGACATTCGATAAATAATCAAGATGCTGTAACGTTGTGTATGACTCCCTTGAAACAAGGAGACGTAGAGAAGACGTAAAATTTATATAAATTGCGGGACATGAGAACATCCACACGACGTTCCACTAAATTACATCAACGTAGAAAGCACGTCCAACTGACGTGATTATTTCCCAATTTTAAGTAGAATGTACCATACGTTAGTTTATTAGAAGCATTGTTATTAAGATGCTTTCGTAATAATATTTTACAGTAATAATAAAAAACACTTTGACTTTATGCAACTTTTCTATTTCTTATATAGATGACTACAGCAAGTTTGAAACGTGACTCTTCCCTATTTTTGCCTCGTGCAACAAGATCTCAGCAAAGTGCAAGGTGCCCATGAGCAAGAAAAGCCCAGATCTTTTTGGGAGCGTGCACACTCTCACCTATTTTCTCTTGTCAATACATGGAATATTGATAAATTCGTCATCTTCTTTCGTTGTCGATTTTTTACATTATATAGGAGAAACCTGCTCCTAGCACGACCGCATCTGGCCTACACACTATAAGTGAATGACCTCTAATATGTTGGTAGAAGTCATAGGCTTTTGCCTTGCCAAAAAAGTCTTCTCTTTGTATTTTTATTGGGTTTTGCAACGCACATTTATAGACTGCGCTGCGTCCAAGTCCAATCCGTCACATTCATATTTTTCCTTTGGAATCGTCTTCTCTGTGATTTTTTATAACAATATTTTATCAACTGGCAGTCACTTCTCGTGTTCCATGTGCAAACTTATACATTTACCAGTACATATGCAGTACGAAATTCTTCTTCCAATGCATCACTCATATCACAAATGACGCCGAAAGTACAAGAAACAGCCAACACACGTAGTATGCAACATTAAACCATCCTATCACAACCTTTAAGTTCAATATGGACTCTTCCTGGTCATGTATTATATATACACCTTGGTGGACGCCATATCCACCTTCCACCACTTTCCGCTGCCTAAATGTGTCGGTTATGGTTAGGAATGGTGTATTGAAACTTTGCAACTGATGGAGGCCATGAGTCAGCCACTTTTCCATTCTAATGGTAATTGCAGAGTAACGACCGAAATGTACCTGGTGTAATAGAATCCTAAAAATCTTCCAAGGTATTTTTGGAATTAAATAATCTTAAGTTAATGCTTTTGCCTTTTATTATGTACAACTTAAACCCATTTCTTTGTAAGCGTAAGGATTTTTCATCGTTGTGCAGATACGAACTCGGGTTTTTTAATTACTTAGCTTTTTGTATTTATACTTTTATGCAGACAGTCGAAATGAGAACAATAAGACATTAATTTTTATCCTTGTCGACATGCCGTCGCCAAGTGTTCAAGCTTTACAAATTTCTCTTTCCTCACGTTGCTAAAAACCTTGAATGATCGCACATGCAAAGTAAAAAAGCCAACGTTGAGGAATGATGCACAACCAAGTTGCCTCCATCAAAATATTTTTCAGTACATTCTTTCGTAGAGCGGTTCTGTGGAGCTTGAAAAATTTTCCCCTGACAAAATGACCTTTCCATGGCAGAAATAGAGGGTTTTAGTGGTTTCATGTGCTCAACGGTCTGCTTCTTGTCTATCCATATATTGTATAGTCATAGTAATATCATTTACTCTTACGTTAAACCTTAAATATAACGGATATGAAATTCATTCCTGCATGTTGTTATACCATACACTTCTCATACATAGTACACGCAAATTCAAAATACATTGAACCTACGCCATCGCTGAGACTGGGGAAGAAGATTCATACCATAGCTCAGCCAGTAATTTGCAAAACAACCAATGAAATAGTGCTGTACCTTTGCTATGCAACCTATGAAACTAACAAAGATGCCAAATAAGTAGCGTGAACGAAGTCGTACATAAATACGATTTGATAACATACTACAACCAAATCGTTGTTTGCAATGGTATTCTTTCTAGCTGTAGCTACCATTAGTCTACTGCACTAGCTGAGGCTGCAGAGGCAATGGAATTTGCAATACTTTGCTTTACTTTGCTCCCTTTCTCATTTCTGCTTCAACTGTGAGCAAGGAAAGAACAAATCTTGTCTGCTTATCTTGTTAATTCGATTGACACTCAACCTAAAATGCTCAAAAGACAATACTACATTTTCTATAACGAAACAGAAATTTCATCCGTTTATTGCTAATCAAGTCCTTAATCAGTGTAACTTTAGTATTTTTGCAATATGTTAAATTCGTCTAGTATAGATTGACGAATTGTTTGTAATTGAGTGAGATTTTTTTCCGGATAAATTTGCGGTAAGTTTACCACCACGCCGTTTACATTTTTATAACTCATTTCATTTAACTTATGTTGATGTGTTTGTGGTTCTAGTGAATTTAACTAAAATATTTTGGTTGATTTCAAAACAATGATTTTTTTATTTCCTCAGCGGTTACTTCTCTAGACAATCACCGTTTGTAGGTTAAGAAAGCGTAGCAATGCAGACGTCATCCAACATAATTTTGAGGTAAGTTCAATATGCCAGTATTCGCCATTAAAATGAATTAATTGAATTTGTCAAAAATTAGTTGCAGCTAGCAACCAATAATGTGTTTTAAAAATGGCGTCAATTTTAGTTTTATTATTTCTACTTCATTGCAGCCAACTCTTCCATGCCCTGTCACCGTTTGTTCGGTAGGAAAGCGTAGCAATTCTGATGTTCTCCACCATAATTTTAGGTAAGTTCAGTTTACCAGTATTCGCCATTAAAATTATTTGATTTGGAATTGAATTTTCATAATTTTAAAATGGCGTCCGTTTTATTTTTTTCCATTTCAGCCAACTTGTTAATGACAAGGATTTCGTCATGTATTGGTATGCATTGGTATCTGGCGGAGTCCAAGATGAGCCACAGATTCGCCAGTTTGCCTACGTCTATGTATCTACTTTGGACTCTCCCCTATACTGCAGATTTTACTCCTACATCAACTATTTCGAGGAGACATTTGTCAGCACATCTTATCACCTATGGAAGCAAATACCACTGACGCTGTACCAACGCTGTACCACTGGCAGGAATACCGACAACAGAAACGACCAGGTTACTGTATACTATCCATTAAACTCTTCTTCTGAATGCATGTTAGTAAGCTGGTACTATGTATAAGTAAATTAAGTTGGGTGAAATTCTGATGAGTATCTCATAACGTCCATACCTCAATATATATTTACTAGTAGTGCTAGAACTTGCTTTTTAATCCTTACTCCCCTTCATGTTCCGCAATGTTACATAGATCGCGTAACCAATGAGAATTGACCTCACCTCATTTTGGTTTTCTTCTGGACTGCGTTCATATTATCTATTTGAATATCATTAAAATACATAAACGGCTTTCATCTTTTCACATACTACCTAACGTTGTAAATTTGGTTAACTGTCACAACCGTTTATGCATACAAACTTGTTTGAAAATGTATTGATCACAGGTTTTTCGCAATACCTCACAACAAATAATCCAAGTAGGAGCAATCCAAATATAAAACCTTTCCATTAAAGCACGACTTTTGTAAATGCTGTCACATCACATCATTGCGTCAAGTAAGCACGGCTTGACATAAATTCTTATTATAGGCGTACCAAATATTTTGTTCTGCATTTGAGTAATGATACTGAGTAATTCGTCTACCTTACTATGTAGAATACAACAACCTTTGACGGAGTTCGAAATGACAAATTAATAAAGCGAATTAAATATTAGATATTACTGAGTTTTACTCAGAAATTTCTTACTTGCTTTCCATGATGTTTATTATTATGTGCATTCGCCCATAATGATGATCATTACAATAATTGAAGAAATAGTTTTATTCTTCAGGTAACAATATTGGTTCAATTGTTTTGAGAAATTGAATGAAATAGCATACACTCAGAATGTAATTATGAAATTTTACTCGCGTTTCACACCGCTTCCTTGGTTTAAAAGAAATGGGCTCGCTGTGGTGGCTAATTTGTATGCTTTTAGTGTTAAAACGGGAATATACAGTTCATAATAAAATATTGTTTCTATCAAACGGTAAAACAGTTCAATTAATTACCAATGCAAATTGAGTGGAAAATGAACTGAAATGTTTAATTAGACAGACAAAGCAGTTCACTCATTTCAATTTTACATAATTGCTTTCTATAATATCAATGTATGATATTTTGAGCGAAACAACAACTTAATAAACGCCAAAATTACGGAGTTATGGACAATTTATAGACCGACCATTAATCTAAATAAAAGTGTAGTTTTTTTGTGTAGGTTTAAGAATGAGTTAGAGAATGACTTGAAACTAATCTCATTTGTATATTAGAGTTTCTGCTTACCACGTGATGCAAATACCTTTAATTGAGATTTGCTTCCGAAACCCGAAGAGCAACAGCCAACAGGTATATTTTAGACTTAGAGAGCATTGATAAGTTATGCAACACCCTTGGGTAGGGGGTACCCCAGACAAAGGCATGACGCCGCGTTATGGAGGGGGTACCGATGTGAAATTGTGACGTAACACTCAATTTTAAAATCTTCTAAACGCACTGCCCAATCGACGAAAAAAATTCTGAAAAAAAAACAATTAAATTTTGAACTCTTTTTACACAATAATTAACTATATTGCTAATTACTTAGCCAATACTAATTAAATTTAGTTGGCACAAGTTTAAATAAGCGCCAAAAAAGCATGCAATGGTTTGTTTATTTTTTAGTTAAGGAGAATGTGAAATTGAGTGTTATGTTACAAAGCGGAAGGGTACTCCTTGGGCATTACGAAAACGTTACAGGGTAAGGAAGTTCTCTCTGCAATCAGCCGTTTACCTTCTGCCTTAATGGTGGAAAGGTTTGTTCACCTGTGCGAAAATGTATTGATCACAGGTTTTACATTTCTAAAAACAAATAAACTATAGTAGAAATCTGTGGCTCTGTCTTCTATAATGATGTAAAAGCTCTTGTCGAATTCAACGGGCTTCTAACTTATATGATATTGAAACCGTATTTTGTGTTAATAATCTACCCATATCTAACATTCCATGCTCTCTTACACCAATAACTAGTGCATCCCCGACTACCATGATTAATTGTTACAAATATATTACAACTGAATGTATCATTCACGTGTAAACTAAATTTGAAACGGGAAGAAGACTCATTAAGTAGACAAGACAATTAATTTACAAAAATTAACACAGTTAATCAGTAATTTTTATTCAGTTTATTTACGAATTTTGCTGTCTATCAATTAATTGAATTATTTTGAACTAAATAGTTCCTCCTCCTCCATCACTCCGGTGGACAGTTGAAATGAAGTTGGGATAAAAACCTGACTTGAACAAAAACTCCAGAGAATATTTATTAAGGAAAACATTTTTTGCTCAACTACTCTTGATTAAATATTAAATACAAGTGGGGGAAGCCAGTAAATAAAATTGACTTTGAATCAGTAAAATGCAATAAGATTTTAATAAGGAAAATAACTGCACCAAGGAGATAAGTCAGTGATAGTAAGCAACAGAGGTACTTTGGTAAGAAAGGAGTGACTTTAAAACTCCTCAAAACAGTAGTAAAGCACTCGGCGACAGGGCCTTTCAAGTTTGTTTTTAGTTGTTAACGAAACAACCCTTGACTCATGCTGGTATTTTCCTTGTTAAAAACCGGGTTACCATTCATGCATGATGGTCAATTATAAGAAGATTAAATACTGTTACATAATGATTCCTCAGCAATTTCAAAGCAATAAGCAAAGCATTTCATTTCTAGAGCAAAAAGCGTTTGGATTTCGGTTTCATGTAGCCGGTTTGTAAACGCAAATAATCACATTTGTTTGTGTCACATTTAATCACATATATAAAATGTAATTGATATTTGAAGCATACTTTTACTCCCAGTCCAATTGAAATTTGGCTTTTTTATAAAATCATTCTTGCTTACAAAACTTGTACTTGTACGTATTGGAAACGAGACATTATCCATAACTGTCTGTTTTGTTAACTCATACAAACTTATGTAAAAATGTACTTATCTCAGGTTTCGCTATACCTTTGCAAACAATAATCTAAGTAGAAAAAATCCCGATTATAACCTGTCTATTAAATCATTTATTTGTAAAATGCTGTCAAATAATTGCTTCAAGTAATGCGCTCGTCTATACGGCTTCACATATACATTTAGTGATATTTGACATCTAAAACATTTTGACCTTTGTTCAACTGTTTCAAAGTTACACGCATGAAAACAATGTAGATCAGTGGTGGCTTCCGGTTGGAGACTATTTTTCCGACAACGAAGAGATTGTTATGATTATGAACGACAGAATGGTTTTTAAAAGGTCATAAAATTCGACAAATTATAAATAACAAACAACGCTAATTGTATTATTAAGCAAATAGTACATATATTATTGCTAAAGATAGTCTGCGTAGAGACTATTTATACAAAATCAGCACTCGTATTCAAATTTTTGGAGAGTTTTGTCGACGATTTATCAACAACGCGATAGTACAATGAATTTTTAGACAAATATCTCTATTTGGTAGCATCTGAGAAAGCTATTGTACAGCTTTGTGGGTGTGTTAAAACATAATTTTTATTTCCCGAAAAGTCTTACAATATAACACCGGTTTGATTGTTATCCAGTAATTGGATTGATTTCAGGATATTGTGCATATAACAGTAGCGGCTTTACCGGCCCACGAGCTGTTTTCAGTTTTACGCCATTAACGCCACCCTGACCGTTTTTGTAAAGAATGTTAGTAACATCTTATAATTACACACGGTTGGTAACGTCATGTTGACAATTAAGTTTTCGCTACCAAATTACTTACTTAGGCGTCATCTTGACAATTTTTGACAAAATGAAAGTGTCTGCCACAACATTACCAATATTTGTTATTTTAGATGATTTTTAAAACGTTTGCAATTTTTTAAAGTTGGTATTTGTAAATTAGGCGCCACATCGACAATCTTTGCCAAAATGGACGTCACCAATAAATCTTTGGCCATACAATTATCTTAATAGATATCTTCGTCTCAACAGCAGAAGTGACTGAGTGGTTTGTTACAAATACTGATCATGTCATATCAGCCTATGTCCAAGCTCAGTTGTTTTGTCAGTTGTATTATACAACGTTAAAATAATTCTATTTTCTATTGCTTTAACCGGTTAATTGGAGTTAGTTTTATTTTGATGCATTTGCAGAAAATTTTATATTTTTTTACTAACTTAAATTGGGTTATCTTATGTAATCAATGATTACCAATCATATTAGGCTATTTTTTATTCAAGAAAGTCGCTGTCGATTTTTTTATAAAATTTTTTTATAACAAATATTTAAAAATTTCCAGTTCAATATATACACATACAATACTATAAAGTATTGGAATGTTTCACTGAAAATTATCGCAGACAATACGTCACCTGTATCAAAATGTATTGATCACAGGATGCACAATATTTACAAACAACTATAAAAACGAATCTTCATAAAAAAGTTACGTACCTAAATACCTAATTGACATATTATCGTAAAGGTAACCTTTGTATGCAACATATTGATATATAAAAATATCTACTTACGTTGGAGAAAGAAACTCCGTCACTTGTCCGAAGTTTGGTTTCGGTGTGAACACAGGACGACATGTGAAACGATGAATAGCTTACATCATCAGGCACAGAATATGTCAGCTCTGGGATTTCGTGCTGACTCCATTTTGCCAGGTTATGTTCATCCCTGCAATAAGGTTGTAGTGTGTCAAGGAACTGGGCAAGCTATGAAGGTTTCCGGGTTTGAAAATAATAGTCCATTCTTCAGCAGCAGCCACATCTCGGACAAACACTTGTCACAAAGCAAAAAGTATATAAAAGCTAGCGCTCACAACTTCAATAACTGTTTGAGAGTTACACTGATATAGTACAGTGATATAAATATATACATATATACACATATATTCATTTGAAAATTGTTCAGAATAAACTGAACAAAATAACTATAGTACAGGTTTTTATATAGATATATAAGATATATATATATTCACTGTGAAGAAAATTGTTAGTGAATATATATAATAGTTCTTTATTTAGTCCGAAAAAACCACTTTCACTTTTGTTGAAATATTTATTTTAGTGACTGTATTGGAAACTACTGCACAGTTTCTCATACATACTCCCTTAAACAAACAGGAACTAGGTAGTTGATATTTTATGTGACGCAAATGTGAATTAACAATAATTAAACAACTTCCGACATTACGTATACCGTAACTATTTATTTTTTAAATCCATCTGTTTTTACAAAATAAAAACTTTACTTAATAACTTACTTAATTTTTCTAATATCAATAACTACATTTTAGAATAACTTTCACGCATGTTGAAATTACTGGAAATTTCATTGATAATTATAGAGATAATGGTTTTGATACCAATCCAATATCAAACGGCTAGCGTGTATATTATTAAGAACATTACTGTTATAGCAGAACACAACTTTGACTTCTGTTACGACTACAGAAGTAGTCATTAATCGAGCATTATGAACTTACTATATCACTCGTCGTTAACATGCTAACGTATACGAGGGAATGATTATAAATTGTATCTTTTATTACTTTTATTGCAACGCAGACACCATTTATTTTTAAAATTCATCTTTTTCAACATAATGTGCAAATTGGCTTTCCTCATTTCTAATTTAGGTAATGTTTTATGTGAGGCTACCTTCCTCGCAGCGCAATCTCAGCAGCATATTTTGCGCGACTCTAGATTATTATGACTTTTTACCATGACCAGTAACAGTGGTCAAATAAGGCAGAGTCATTATTTATTAGTGTTTAAATAAAAGTAGCTAAGCAATTGGCGACCACTAAAAAACAGTTTTTATTTTAAGCTACACTGTTGTAATTCTAACTTGTAAAGCTATAGCTATAACGTGAGAAACAATTTTATTAATTCAAAGAATTGTACCTTGATCAATCCTTCGTATGTCATTGTTTAAATGGTACATCAATGTAACACACAATCTCGTATGGTCAATGGTGCAGGGTTGAAGAAGCCATGGCCACATATTAATCCCCACCTTCTCATCTCTGCTCATGACCCCTGTAACATTACTTAAAATTATCATTAAAAAACTCGAAAACTAGAGTATCTAGCAACCATCATTAACTAATTACTAGCCACTTCCGCGTAAAAAGCTGACAGGGCAACTGAACTTTTTACCCTTTTTCATCTGCTCTACCCTCTACTGCTTTCGTTATGCCAGTAAACGTACCGTAGAACTATTCTCAATAAATCAGTTTACATCATTTTTACTGGGCAATACAAATATACGCGTGGGATTTATAAAAATAGAATTTAACAATTGTATTTAATCTTTCCTTTGTCAACTTTGAGAATTCAGTTAATACAATTATATATCAATGAAGCACCCTATCCTTTATAAAAGACTGTTGGTTGTTTGTACCGTATCGCGTTGCCTCATCGGGTATTCTGTTACTTCTTGAAAATCCCTGAAGTCTATCTTTAGTTCCCAGTTGGAAATGACCCATTTCAAATTTGCTACTTCAAACGTCTTGAATTCTACAGGAGCCAGGGGCCGCGCACCCGCGTAGGAAGCGTAGGAAAAATTATAAAATCCTTTGTTTTGTTTTCGGCGATGTTTTGTTTTCTTGACAGACTGGCTCTTTTAAAATATCATGCAAGTGTGTCCTTTTATAAATGTAGCAGGGCAAGATTCGCAATCAAATATTCTGTTCTGCGTTAAATATGTACTCATTAGTAAATATTTTGAATACTTCACCATTTATAATTGAGTAGGACAGAATTTGGCGGACTTCTTAATCACAAATTTAAAAAGCGCATTAAATATTATTAATAAGGTGTTACACTTTACCTAATCATCATCGGATATTGGCCTGACGGTCAACCAAAACTCAATTTTTATTTAGTTCCTTCGTCTACCACATATTATATAATTTGAATAAATAACTGCATACATGTACCATGTAATTATACCAAAAGCTGTTTGAACAAATAGAAATACAATGGAAATTTATGACAAAGTAGCCAAACTTTAAAGCACATTTTAACATTTAAACTAAAGTGTACTTTGGTAAATTAATTATATCTATAAAATTTGACATCAGTGATGTCACATCACTTATTGAGTTTTGAATTTTGATACCTCACTTGTCTTTCAAAAACGATGAAAATTTCCATACGTCCTGCTAGACATTCGTAAGTTCAAACTGTGTTGCCAGTCGCAGAAATGGTAAATTTTAAGTTCAACGTAAACATGATTGACTGAGGAACAAAAGGTAATGGATTAATAATTACCGGCTCTACGTAGTAAAAGTACGAGCACAATAACAATTCCCAGGATGAACAAAGCTTTTTAGTTTTGCACATTCCTTTGTTTAATTCTGTAGCATTTTTGTTTTAATGTGATTTTTATGCAGAAATGGAAGAAGTCTGCATGAACTAGTACATGTATTCATGCTGAAAAATACGAGGTTATATTCAGGATAGCGACAGATCTTCATGCGCCAGTGTTTGAAAACTTACATGATTATAAGTTTACCCTGTTGGCGGAGTCATTGTGACGAGATAACATTTTGAATGTTTTTTTCCGGGGGATTATTAGTGTCCCATTTTCTGTTACACTAATCATTAGTGACTAATGTAATGTAATTTTTGCACCAGTTTCATCTGTTGGTTCTTGCTCTTGAATTTTCCCCCACTTAAAGCTATCGCTGAACCTGATTCAAGAACACCCTTTGCCCTACTTTGTCTCTGGGCAGGTTTCTCATGAAACTTTTTAATCCTCTTTTTCTGATTTGTTATGTAAGCAGCAGCGCATCTTTCCCCAGCGAATCCTGATTATACAATTGTTCCTTTTTCTTGAATCTGACGAAGCTAATGTACAGCTTCGCAGATGTCTCAAACATTTGATTAAAACGGGCGATTTTGAATAGCACTGGTTGCCGTTTTGATTGAAGATTGTGTTCTTTAATTTAGTAAGAAGGAATTATGGCTTTGCCAAAAACCGCTTTTCGAAGCTATCACTGCAAAGCGCAGCTTACATATTTCTCCTCAAAATTTAGCAATAATCAATCCAAACGAAATATATGTTTGTGGGTGGATTCATTATTAGAGAGTGTTAAATCTACTTACTATGTATGTAATGCAAATAGCTTGAGTTGAAGTTTGCTTCCGAAACTTGAAGAGGCACAGCGAAAAGTTATTTCTAGACTTAGTTTCTACATTGTTGTTTATAATCTTACATTTGTGTAGGTTAATTAGGTGGTTCTTAAATAATTTTGAGGAGGTTAGTTTTTTAGGTGGTTCTATATGAATTTATTGCTGGCAGAAAATGTAATTTCATGTGATTTTAAAAATGATTTTGATTGCCACTCAGCCGTCAGCTTGATATTTACTGAGTTAAGCAATTTCCCTATCCCTATGCACTCACAGCCATCCATATTCTGTCATAATGTCGCAGCCATTTATTCACTTGTGCCCTGTGTAAAAATGTACTGATCACAGGTTTCAAAATATCTAAAATCAAATAAACCATAGTAGAAATCCGTGGCGCTGTCTTCGATAATGTTGCAAAAAAATTTGTAGAATTTACCGGGATTCTAATTTATATCTTTGGATATTGAAACCCTATTTTTGTTAATAATCTACCTATATTTAAGATTCCATGTTCTCTTACACTAAATGGTACAAATTGTACCGTACAATAAGTAGTACATCCCGACTAGCATGATTAAATGTTACAAATATATTACAACTGAATGTATCATACACGTATATAAACAAAATTGGAAACGGGAAGATGACTCAATAAGTAGACAATTAATTAACAAAAATTAAAACAGAGAATTAGAGTTTTTCCAGTTTATTTATGATTTGTTTTTTCTACTTTCACAGTCTTCTTGAACCAGTCTCCTCCACCACTCCGGTTGGTGGTGGAAGTGCATGTTGGATGAAAATCAGACTTAAACAAAAACTCCAAAGAGAATTTGTTAAACTAAAAAATATTTACTCAACCACAGTTGATTAAATTTTAAATATTAAATACAGTTACATAATGATAAAGATTACTATGCAATATCAGGGCTTTCCAATTGAGCACTGACTGACACTGGTTGTCTAACTGAAGAATGATGACACCTCTGCAGTACACTCTGTACACTGCTTTGAATGGGAAATGAAAATGTTCATATGAAGAATATTCATACATATACGTATGTTAGTTCATTTAAATGTGTGATCATAGATGATCGTCAAATCAGTAAAACTGCTTTACATTGTTGTTAATTTCAGTTTCAGTTTCTTATAATGCATAGCTGTGAAAGTTAACCATAACCTGACCGGACGATGTTTAGAATCTAAACTGGCAGAAACTAAACGAATTTATTAATTGAATTGTTGTTTGCGTTTAGTTTGGCTTTCAATTTTTGCCGTTCGATTAATCATTCTAGAGCAAAAAACTCTCTCTCTCTCTTTCAAATATATAAATAATGTAATAGATATTTGAAACCTAAATTTCACTAGAGCAATTACAATATTGTTGGTAAACCAATTTTTTTTGTTATGTGACATCATAAATTGTAATTTTTCAATACACGTGGGCACGCTGAAAATGCTGTGTAAAAAGTGTTAAATCCATGAGGAATGTGCTCTGCTTTCTTTCAAACTTCATTTGAGCAAATGGACGTTATTCGTTATATTCATATTACGGAGATTGCATTAAATACACAAGTTGTTTCTACTCGCAGAAAAAGTGCGCGCTAAAGCTGTCGACTGATGGCGAATGGCGACAATGTTTTCAGATCGCATGAGGTAGAAGAAAGTGAAATGTAAAAAATCGTGTTCGCAGACAATTTATCACCTGTGTGAAAATGTACTAATCACAGAATGCGCGGTAGCTTTCAACAAATAAATACGTAAACAAAAGACATTTAGTATTTTATAACCAGGACGATCGTTTCATAAATATTCGTTTGGTTTCGCCAGAAGAGTGAACGGAGATTGTATCAAACAAATCACGAACAGGCTAACAGCCACACAATTTCTGATCCTGATCTGGTCTCTTTTTATACTATGTTTCCTTTTTTGTTTCCTGTCCCTTTTTTCTTTACTCTGACAAAGATAATGTACAGCTTTGCAGATGACATAATAAAACCTGCACCATCTATGAAACCTCTGAATAAAACCGGTGATTTCGAAAGGCACTGGTTGCCACTTTAATTAAAATTTTGCACATTTATGTAATAAGATTTAAAAAGTTGCCAAAAAAGCTACATAAATCACATTATTAGACATTCAGGAATATATAAAACATAATAAATAATTTTTTTACTGTCACAACAGCTGAAGAGAGTAAAATTGGTGTTGTTCTCAAAATTACATATTTAGAATCGTATAAAATAGGACTTTTCTAATACTTTGTAGTATGATCTTGAAATCAGACATGAAGCTGAGCCTCATTTTATTTTATTCAAGCGGATTTCCAGACCTTGTTTTTCGAGGCTATTATTGCAAAGTGCAGCTCAAATATTTCTCCTTCAAATTTAGCGGTTCCAGAAATAAATCCAATGAAATAGAGGTTTGTGGATCAATTATTGCAGAGTGTTAAAACCGTAGTATATAATGGAAATATAGCGTCTGGCAAACGGCAAACCAATTAATTGCCAATGCATACTGAGTTTAATATTAATTGAAATATTTCATTTGGAAGATAGAAAAATCACCACTTTATTTATGAACTCTACATATTTTAACAATGTAAGATAATATCCATAATATCAATGTAAGATATTGCGAGCGTAACAACAAATTACGAAACGCCAAAGTTGAAATCACTGACAATTTATATACCCACTTCTGAATAAAAATGTAGTATTTTGTTTAGTTTTAAGATATATCAGATTGATATAGATGACTGAGTTGGGGAATGAGGGAATGAACAGAACAATATACTGATAGTATAGTGAAATTAAGTAATTAACAGTGAAGAAATTAATTAGTAAATAAATTTAATAGTTTTTTATTTAGTCAAAAAAAAGCAATTTCACCTTTGTTGAAATAATTATTTTAGTGCACTGTATTGGAAACTGCTGCACAGTTCTCATTCTCTGAAGCAAAAGGAACTAGCTGATATTTCATTACATATACATTTTAATTACCCGCAATGATTTATTTTTAAATCCATCTTTACAACATAATGAGCAAAGTTGCTTTCCTCATTCATGATTGAGGTGATTTTGAATGTGGTGAGATCTCCTTCCTGACAGCTTAATTCCGGCAGCCTACTTTGCCCGAGTCTAGATTATTATGACCATGCAGTGACAATGGTCAAAAACGGCACACTCAATATTAATTAGTGTTTAACCAAAAGTAGCGAAGCAAGCAGCAACGTAGAGCGATTTTAGTTTTAAGCTAATTATTTTTCTAAATTGTAAAAATACAGTTTGAATATTTTTTTTATCTTTTCTAAGAGGACAAGTTTTTACTATAAAAATAATAATAAAAACAAGCTTTCGCTAGTTTATCACTAGCATTGTCGAGTTCCAGAGCTAAATGAAAATTGACTATCAGTTCTTTTTAAGAAAATAAACTACGTATACAAGTTAATAATTAATTAATTTGCAGTGCGTAGGAAGCCAGATTTGTTAAATTTCCGTGCCTTCGTTGTTGTTCATAACGTTTTTATACTGTTTGATGTTTGACCTTTCTTGAATCTTCAATGGAAATTCCTATGTTCACGGTTCAACAAGACGATTGAGTCCACTTTGATTCGTTGTGGGATGGAAGCAGTGATTTTGAACAGCACTGGTTGCCAATTTGAATTAAAATTGTGTTTTTTATTTAGTAAGAAGGAAGGCTCTGCCGAAATACGTTTTTTCGAGGATATCATTTCAAAGCGCGGCACACATATTTCTCTTTCAAATTTAGCGTTCTCAGTAATAAAAATAAATCCATATGCAAGTTCAAAATGAAAATATTGTTTCTCTCAAACGGTAAAACAGTTCAGTAAATTACCAATGCAATTGAGTAGAAAATGAACTGAAATGTTTAATTAGACAGGCAAAGCAGCTCACTCATTTCAACTTTACATATCAAGCTTTTTATAATAACAATGTAAGATATTTTGAGCGAAACAACAAATTACTAAACGCCAAAGCCGGTTAGCTTTTTAGATGGTTCTATATTATGTTAGCCTTTGTTTCTAATAATTTAGATTTCCGCTCAGCCTTCAGCCTGATATTGATTAATCGTAAGTTAAGCAATTTCTCTCTGCAATCAGCCGTTTACCTTCTGCTTTAATGTCGCAGCCGTTTGTTCACCTGTGACCTGTGCGAAAATGTATTGATCACAGGTTTTACAATTTCTAAAAACAAATAAACCGTAGTAGAAATCCGTGGCGCCGTGTTCAATAATGTTTAAAAAACTTTTGTAGAATTCACCGGGCTTCTAATTTATATTATTGAATGTATAATTTTGTAATTAATCTTCAGCATTGAAGGTAGTCTGGTCGGGAGATCCACCCTGTTAGTTAGCGTATAGAGAAGCGACTAATTTGGATTGCCTAGTTGTGAGGGAGTAAAGCATTCTGCTTTCCAAAAAATTGATAAATTATTAGGAAATAAAATTATAAAATATTGTGCTTACTTTTCATCAACTTGTAAACAAAAGGGACGAATTCAAAACAGTCGTTAAACGACAATCCGGATCCGGAAATGTTTTGCGGAAGCTATTTGCCACGTTTCGTTCCACTTGTACAATTTCTTGTGGGAATAATATTCCAGTGTTTCATGGTATTCATGATAATAATATCATGGTCCTGTTGATGTACAGCTTCATAATACGATACTGTATAAATTATCGCATTCCTCTATTTCTTTCAGTGAAGTTGAATTTTCAGAAAAAACTGAACAAAACACTGATAGCACAGTGACATAAATATTTCTATATTTATTTTGAAGAAAATTGTTAGTGAATATATATAATAGTTTTTTATTTAGTCCGAGAAAGGCACTTCCTGGTTTGTAGAAATATTCGTTTTTGTGCATTATGTTTACTGTATAAGAAACTACACAGTATTAGTGGTAGTCTGGTCAGGAAATCCACCCCTGTTAGCGTCTAGAGAAGTGCCAAAGTTGGAATAGCTAATCGTAACTTACTACTCGTAAAGAAGAAAATCATTCTGGTATCCAAAGAGTTATACCATACATATTAATCCCCACCTTCTCATCTCTGCTCATGACCCCTGTAACATTACTTAAAATTATCATTAAGAAACTCAAGTATCTAGTCACCATGATTAACTAATTACTAGACCCTTCTCGCTTAAAAGGCTGACATGGCAATCAAACGTTTTACCCTCTTTCTTCATCTTCGTAACGCAGTACACTTGTATTTTCGGTGAACCGTTAAATTGGACGGGAGATTGAGAACGTTACCTGGCGGTTCATAGCATATATTTATGAGAATCATTTCAAACTACCCACATATTTAAAGTTTACTGATTTCGATAAGCCACTAAATGTGCGGTAGAACTTTTCTCAATAAATCAGTTTACATATGTAATTTTTATTGAGCAATGCAAGCATACGTGTGGCATTTAAAAAATAGAATTTAACAATCGTACTTAATCTTTTCTTTGTCAACCTTGAGAATTTATAATAAGTTATATATCGTAGGCATAAAGCTATATAATGTAAAAATATAAATATGATAACAACATGTAGCACCCTAATGTTTATATAAAGAGTAGGAGAATATTATTGTTATATGCACTCACTGTGTCGCGTTGCCTCCTTCAGTATTGTGTTCCTTCGCAGCCTCCTTGAAGTACAGGCTCACCCCTACTAGGAAGTGACCTCTTTCAAATTTTGAATTGTTTGACCATCTGTTTCACAAGATCCTCGAATTGGTACATTTTAAGTTCACTCCTTTGTCACGGACATCTGGAACAATTTGATATACTCAATTAATTTTCTACTATTCTTGAATTCATTAAGTATGCAATTACTAATTACATAATTACCAAACAATAAACACAGTTTCTATTAGTGAACACAATAATTAGTAGTTTAAATTAATAAATGTTTCAATTTATTTAATATTTTCTGCTTTTTACTTACACCGTTTTCAAAAATAGATCCTCCTCTATCACTCCGTTTTATGGTTGAAGTGGATTGGGGATAAAAATGAGAGAGAAAAAGAAAGAAAGTCTTTATTCTTATTCTATTTTTTAAATTGGGGCACAAATTATTACAATAAAAAATCACAAATCCCTGGTGTGAGATAGTAATTTGTTGCAGCCCTCTCAAAATAACTTCGCAGCAATAGATAAAATGCAATTTGCTTGTCCAAGTCACTTGAACACTTTCATCGTTGCAGTTCAAGAGACGATAGGAATTTATTATTAATAGCTGTAGGCCTGATATTTTATTGTAATTTTTTTGCCGATAATGATGCATAACCCAGGCTTATTTTATACGTATTAATGTATATTTTTATATTCATAGTTGCAACGCTTAATGTCGTAGAAAAATGATCAATTTTCAATGTAAGAAAATAGAAAAAAATTATACCAAAACTGAAGTGAAAATTACTGTCGGAAACTTCCAGTTTACATCCACTTCAAGCAGAACCCATTTTAACAAAAAGTAACGAAACTCGACTATTCGACGCTGTTAGTCTACTAGAGAGAAAAAGCCGCTACGTCAGAGGGAGATGATTGCAGAGTTTGGTTGTACCAGTTTATTTGAGTTCACTCCAAACTGCGATTTAATTTTGGCAACCTCCACTTAAAACATCAAATTAATCATAGAAAAATACAACTTGCAACATTTTTATAATTTTTTGTTATTGTCTTTCCTACCCTTCTCAATCCACCACGCAGTTAATTTACAATGTGTGTGTAAACTGAACTTGCGAATATTTCTTACAGATAATAAAAATTGGCGTATATGGAGACTTGCAACTTGTTCGATTGTGGCATAGACACGTACCGCATTTGCACAACAAAGTTGTATTGAGAGTTGCTTGTGGGTAAAGAAAGCAAAGTCCGGTTTTAACATGGCATAAATACTTCAGCACTCAGCACTGTCGCACTAGTTAATATAGAAAGGGACAATACGAAAAAATTGGAAGGTAGTCTGTCAATTAGTATTGCTAAAATGACTGAGCCCATGAGAAACCAAACCAGGGTATTGCAGAAATGAATGGTGTTTTCATTAAATAAAACTTACGATGAGCGCCACGTTGTTACAAAGATTAAATTAATCGGTATCCTCTGATCAAATGTAGTGGTCACAGGTTACACAAAATTTAATTGAGATTGCAAAAAGCCATCACAATGCATAAGAGTTATTAGTCAATTTAAGAAAAAAGTCAGGAATAAAGATTCGTTCATATTCATATTCATATATTCATCATTCATCATTGGATTAGCTAGTCGAAGGGGAGAAAAGCATTTTGGTAGAAAAAGAGTTATACCATTAAAGACGCGCCCCAAAACATATTAGTTTATATATTTATTTTAGTGACTGTATTGGAAACTACTGCAAAGTGTGTCATATTCCCTGATGCAAACAAGAACTAGCTGATACTTTATGTGACGCAAGTGTGGATTAACAATAATTAAACAACTTTCGACATTACTCATACGTAACTATTTTTTGAAATCCAAATTCAATTACTAAATTTTAATACTGTACTTAATAAAGTTCTAACATCAATGTAGATATTATGACATTCACAAATTATTGTATTGTATTAAACTTTCACGCATGTTAAAATTACTGGAAATTTCATTGATAATCATAGGAATAATGGTTTTGATACCAGTATATACTGTTAGAGCAGAACGCAACTTTGACTTCTGTTACGAATACGAGAAGTAGTCATTAATCGAGAATTCCTAAACTTCTTTTGTCTCTCATCACTACTAACATGCTAACGTATGTGAGGAAATGGTTTTCAATTATATTTTGGTTTTATTACTTTTATAGCAACTCAGACACTATTTATTTTTAAAATCCATCTTTTCAACATAATGTGAAAAATGGCTTTCCTCATTTACATATGATTGAGGTGATTTTGAATGTGGTGAAGTTTCCTTCCTGACAGCTCAATCTCGGCAGCCTACTTTGATGAAGTCTAGTGACTTTTTACAATGACCAGTGACACTGGTCAAAAACAGCAGAGTATTTTAATGTTCAAACAAAAGTAGCCAAACGAGCAGCGACCACAGAAAACTATTTTTACTTTAAGCTAATTTGTTATAGATTGTAAAGGTGTTATAACTTGAGGTCCATCTTAAGCAATACAGAGAATTGTACCTTCATCAGTCTTTCGTATTACATTGTTTAGATGGTACATCAATGTAACACACAATATGGTGCAGGGTTCAAGAAGCAATGACCTTATATTAATCTCCACCTTCTCATTTCTGCTCATGACACATGTAACATTACGTAAAATTATCATTAAGAAACTCGAGTATCTAGCCACCATCATTAACTAATTACTAGCCACTTCCGTGTAAAAGGCTGACAGGGCAACTGACCTTTTTACCCTCTTTCATCTTCGTTTAATTTAATTTTTTCTTTGTCAACCTCCAGAATTTAGTGAATAAGTTATATATCAATGTAGGATATATGATAACAACTTTTGAAGCACACTATTGTTTATAAGAGAACGTTGGTTTTGTCTACCAGATTACATTGCCTACTTGACTATTCTGTTTTTTCTCATCCTCCTTGAAGGTTGACCTTGACCTTACTTTCTAGCATCCCGTAAACGAAAAGAATGAAATCAAAAGAGTTGTTAAAGGTCACTTCAGACCTGGAAATATTTTCGCATAAGCTATTTGCTAGGTTCGTTCCAGTTGCACAATCTCTATAATCTCTCCAAAAAAATATTCCAGCGTGTTTCATGATATTCATGATTACTTTGCTTTTTATTGTGGAAATTTTGAATAATAATATCAGGGTCCTGATTATCCACATCTTCATAATGCGATACTAAATTATCGCACGCCTCTATTTTTTTTAGTGAAGTGTAAGTTTCTTTTAGTGTCTTTGGGGGAATAATTTAGAGGTCAGTGAAATTTTCACAATGAA
>VYYJ01001970.1:0-25103 GCA_021029165.1 Cyphoderus albinus
GCATTCATTTGTTCACCTTTGTCTCTTCTTATCTTACCTTTCCATTCGATCGTTGAAGTTACTCTTTTGTTAAGGTGGCAGTAAATAGGTAATATTGTACACTTTACACGTATATTTTAGCGGTTAGTTATTAGTTGGGCTCTTGTGATGTGATGGCATCTGCCCTGTTTGCCAGCATTCATTTAGTACGGTGAAGGTGAATGTGTCTGATGATATGAAGGTAGGCTTCGACTGTATAAAGGATTCATCTTCTCGTCAAATGATGATCATCGTTCTAATATAAGCTCAGCACATTTTATTCACATCATACGCTCAGGTAAAACATAGGCTGGCAACCTGGCATTATGATGATGTGAAGTGGTCACAGTCACTCACAGGCACAGGACGTGGTACAGTAACGCTACGAGATGAGGGCGACGCGACATTGTTAAAAATGTTGAAAAAGGCAGGTGGGTGTCTATTTAATAAATATGTGACTGTTGGGAAGTATGTAACTGCGAGTGTAAGCCACACACATCCCTTCGGGTGGTAACTGGTAACTAACGAGCTAGAAAGAAAATCAATGTGATTTTTCTCACCTGAACCGAGTTTTATGACAAATTCATACATCCCTTCAATCCCTAGCCCATCTCATACTCAGACTTACCGTACCGTACTTGCATGAAAATAATTTTCGCTGCAGGCAGGCAGTTGATGCGCTAGTGATAGCGATAAGATTTTGGTACAAAAGGGCATATTTCTTCGTAGTTGAATATTATTCTCGCATTATTACTCGTATTGTGCATTCGCCCGCTAAATATACAACTTGACTGCATAAAACGTTTGCAAGACACGAGTTCAGTACTTTCTCGGACACGCTGGACCAACTTCCGGAAAAAGGCAGGAGATTATTCACGGTTGCTTTTGGAACTCGGCGTGATGGAATGAAAATCCTGCTTCAGAACCTCCTTGAAAAGGCGAGACGACATAAATAAAACAATGAATCACTGGAATTCAAAGGTATAAATATTGGATATCTGTATCTGTGTCAATGATTCATTTGGAGTAATCCTTTCATTGTGGTTTAAATATAGTGACTTGGGCAGCCCAAGTTGGGCTTCATGGAAGATAAGAAATTGCCAGGACCTGTTCAGGACGCATCCAGAGCAAATTAGGAGCGGATACCTAAAGTCAAAAACTAAAGAGCTTATCGAAAAGAGGCGGAAGTGATTGAATCTTGGATCAAATGCGCCAAAGATAAAAATTATTATAAAAGATTCGAATGGATCATTGAAGTTTTGAGTTTTTTCTTGGACTTATGTTCAGGCTGCAACCAGTGTAAATTGATTGATTTATTAAACATCCTATAAATCTGTTTTTTTTTCTTGAACCACTGATTATTTGAATTAAAATTATGTTTTAGGTACACCCGTATAGAAGTTATGTACTGCAACAAACTTCGAGATAAAAAAATAGCAGAATAAAAAGCTGACCTAGAAAAAGAAAAGGTGCACTTAAAAGATGAAATGGGAAACTTCATCAAATTCGCAAAGAGGACCAGTCAATCGGTCTCTCGAGTTCTGTCAACGACGACATCAAAGCTACAAGACAATTATTGCTGCAACTCGAGAAAAAGATGATCTTTTAGCTATTAATCCAGTGAGAGTGTTTTGAGTGGAATGACTGCTATTATAGTGATAAAAGTATTTAATGTTACGCTACATAGTTTAATTACATTTATAATGTCAAAGATCCTTTAGTTGATACAAGAACTTTATTTATACCTCTTTATTTGATTGATTATTGTTGCTGCAATTGTACAATGGTAAGTATTTGTAATCCAATTTAATAATGCAATTTCAGTTCAACAATAAAGGACTGTAGTTTAATATTTATACAAACAAAAACAAAAATGTTTTAGATTAAATCAGTCATTTGGTCACCCAATAACAACAAGCGGTTGCGAGCGTCTGTAGTAAGGACGGGGTGCTCCATAAAAACCGTATCCTCCATATGGAGGTCTATAGTAACCTCCTCCTGTCCCAGACCAGCCACCGTAACCATATCCGGGACCACCCCAGCCTCCTCCTCCTCGGTATTGAGCAACACTCCTGTCCGCTAGCATAATTACCACGAGGGAAACTAAGAGTACGAGGAAAATAAATCCTGGAGTCTGTAACATTAAAAAGAATTGTAACCTGGGACTAGAGAACATCTTCAAAAAATAATTTCTTTGGGCTATTTTCAATGCTTATATTTGGCTTACCGAAGAGGCTCTCATTGTTCCAACTTGGATGTAGTGGCTTTAACGAAGAACTGTTTTCTGTCTTATCGGTTAGTAAACTCCCGAAAATCGGCTTAGAGTTAGTTCAGATTGAGAAAGACACTAAATCTGATTATTCGCGAGTTGATCTTTTAAATGGGTATTCAAGGGCATTCTGCATTCGTTACTTGTCACTGGATTTCCCTTCTTCGTAAAGAGGCTGTTGGGCGAATTTCAAGAGAAATGAAAAATTATCATCTTTTCCGTAGTTTATAAATATACCTTTTTATTTACACTGTGAGTAATACTAATGAGTTTCATCCTTTGTCTTTTTCATGCAATAAGTTGAGTGTTTTCATCCTTTACGTTACCTGGTTGGAATGTATTTGAAACTTAATGAATCACAATTTAAACAGTAGCCTTACAAAGGCAAACTACCTGTTAAGCATTCTTATGTTTTACATCGTAGTAAAACATTTATCATTTTTCCATAAAAATCGTAAATAAATTAGCTGACAGTACATTAGCTGGCAGCGAAATCTTCTCCGGGAGACTGAAGCTGAAAGAAAAGCAAAAAGCAATACTTTTCCAGAAGCTCCTGTGCTAATTGCAAAAATTTGCGTGCTATATTAATTAAACTTGTTATCATTAATTTGCACACTTTGTGTTTATGAAAAATAGCGTTAATTCAATACAAACACTGGAAAAAATGTGGATGGGGCATTGTGAGATACATGAGTAACTCATATTAGTCATATTATAACCGATATAGTATGTGAGTTATTTTGGAACCTCATCATAGAATGTTTCATTTAATTTTACCTATCACAGTACCAGTAGTATATTATGTAACCCAATACAATAGATTATATACATATACATATATGTAGTTGATTTGAAGCTTAATCCAACGTTTTTGTTTAAAAAATGCAGGCAGTAATTATTATCCGTATGTAGTTATTATAAAATTATGAATCGTGCGGCTTGTTGAGGGGTGCTGAATATTTATTTTATTTACTTTAATCAACATTACACAAAGACATTCATGTACAACTAAAACTTCTTTATTACGTTACGCCTACGCTTTTACACATTACAATATTAACCGCTTACTCAGTAGACAGGAAAAGAAGAGTACACAAATTACACAATTCAAAACATTTGAAATTCTTGAATCGATTTTCTAACAAAAATTATAAAATGAGTTGTAAGGTCGGGCGAAATTCTCGGTTATCTTTATTAGAACTCGGGTTGGGCTGGAATTCTTCTGTATTGGTCATGGGGATAGTGTGGGGCATACATGTTGTTGACGAAAGGTGAAGAAGTGGGATATTGATAATTATTGTAGTAACTTGGACGGTAAGGGATAAAAGGGTAATTTTGCTGATTCATGGCGTAAGAGGAGGGCGAAGCGTATGAATATGGATAATATTGATTATCATAATTATTGTAGTTATAATAACTACTGAAGCCGCCAAGGAAAGGTCTCTCATCCTCATTCAAAAAGTTATTAACTCCGGATCCTGGTGGTGCGTAAGCAAATCGATTATTCAGAAAGCTTCGCTGAGCTCGAAGGTAATCAGCGAATGGGGAGTAATCTTCGCCATAAAAATATCTCCTTGTTTGGGTCTGAGGTGGGTGCCAATATGATGGAAATCCTGAGGCGGTCGAGTAAACAGGAGATCTCTGTGGTTTCAGCTGCTGTGCAGAAACGAGCCTAGAGGGGGAATAAATTGGAGATGGACCAATTAGATTATTGTTACTATTGAAATCAGAAAAATATTGGTCTTCAATCAATGACTGTCTTGGACTAGGATACGTCCAGGTGGTAGCTTGTGGAAATATAGCCTCTGGTTGAGGTGGTGTCAGTTCCACGGATGGTTGCGCCAGAGGTTTCGGTGCGGGAGTGGTCAGAATTGGCGTACCGATTATTATGTCTTCTGCTGGGTTGGGGGTTGAAGAATCATTTTCTTCGTTGTCATCATCTTGGCTGGTAGGTGTAATACTAGAAACGGAGGTAATTTCCGGTTGTTGCTCTCGCTCTTCAATTGAATGCCTCTTTGCCTTTTGGAGGAATTGATTTAATCTCTCCAGAATTGGATTGATCGTAGCTGTAAGTGGAGTTGCCACAAACTGGTCATCATCAGTGGATGACTCTTTGTTTAATGGGTATTTACTCCAATAATCCTCCACATCCTCGCGAGGTGGTACGAGATAAGTGAGAGGTTCCTTCACAGGTGCGGTATCATCCTCATCTTCCCCACGCGAATGCCGGTCTTGACCTTGATATTCCTCTGATGGGAAGAATCCAACTGGTCGTTCATTTTGTCTACCTAGAAGATGATCAGTCTCCAATAGTGAAATTACATCTACAGTCAAAGGGATTTTTCCAAGTTGGACAAAATGAAGTTTTGGGGATTTTGGAGCTTCGGTTGTGGATGGGGATTCCACGGATTCGGAATCAGAGTTGGACTCATCCGAACTCGGAGGTGGAGTTGTAAGGGTAATTTCTTGTTCTGCTTCCGGTGCAGGCTTTCTGTCAACTTGGTACAGTGTCCCCTTTGAGAAAATATCCGCTTCCGGTTGCTGTTCCGTGTTAACCTCATAGTAGCCTCTGGGGATCAAGGAGATGAAACGGGGTCGTTCTGTTGCATCTTCTTCAACTGGAGGCTTGGAGGGTGGGTTTGGAGATGGTAAAAATGTCATCGAATCTTCATCATCCCAAGAAGTCTTTGAAGATTGCTTCTTCGTAGTTGTGTCCAAAATAGCAGAACTGGCAAGTCCCACCAGCTAAAAAAATCATTTTATTTGTTAATATCAGTGCATGCACATAACGCACATTGAAGTATGACTTGATTAGCGTTGTTATAAACTCTTTATCAAAAGGTTAACTTACAAGGATTAGCAGTAAAATTGGCCGCATCATGAAAAAGGGTTGCTCTCCTGGAAAGCGTAACTCGTAAACTGACTATCTCCAGAAAGAAAAAAAGAAACTCCAGCGTGTGCCAAGCCAGAGACAGAAAAATCACTTTGTTCCTATGTTATGTTCACGTGTTGTCTTTCGAGTATGATCTTGCCGAATTTTCCATGAACACAAGCGCAACGAGTTTCGTAGTAGGTCTTGCAAAAACTAAAACTGCCCACGGACAATCTCAGTTGACGTTAGATCACTAGAGAATAAAAAATCCATTCGATATTATCATTATGACTATGACCACGTCTCAAGACTCAAGCTCATCAGCGGTCATAGTCATGATTTTCGCTTTGAACAATTCACTCGTACACATTCATCTCGAAATAAATAAAAAAGAATATAAATACGGACGTTTACTTTTAGTACACGTTGCTTTACTTTTAATATTTACAACTTTTTTTTTCATGCAACAGCAACATCATTTGTACCCAAGTTTCAAAGTCACGGCAAAGACAAATTCATAAAGCTCATGCAAAATACCTGTGGCCATAAATAAAGATTAAAAGTAGGATGCACTTGCTAAAAATTCTCTAAGCATTAATATCCCGACTGGAGTTTCTACATCAGAGTTTTAGGTTTAGCTTCCATTTTTATGTCTCAAGGTGGCTGTTTAGAAGAATAGATTGTAATAGAGATTCTTGGGTGAATCGTAGATGGTAGCATGATAATGATGGTGATGAGAATGCGAAGTTAAGCAAGGCAAAAAATTAGCAAATTGTGATGATCATCGTGATGTGATGAAGATGTTCACTACGGTGTTGTTATGCACTGTGGAGTTTTTGGCACCATCATCGTCATCTCATCTCCAACAAAAAGTCAAAAGTTTAGTGATAGTATCCAGGTGAGTTGCTCCTGTGCCTACTGACTTACCTGACTGAAATACGACCAAAATGAGACTTATCTTAATCGTGCATCATGCAATGAGAGACTGTGGAAGTCATGTCATGCAGGAAGATGTGTGTCCATCACTGCAAAACAGGTCTAATTTTAGTTTCATTTCAATTTTACATTGGTATTAACAACAGACAACAAGGCTGAATTAAAACAAGCAAACAAAATTAGGTATTGTTGCATCCAAGTCTCAAGTAAAGTTTCGGTTTTGAGCACAGCATGCACACTTAATATCTGACGTCAGCCAAAAAAATATATAAAATTGCAAAGATGAAGTTGTTTTAATAATGTCAAGAAGTAGAATAAGGATGGAGAGCATGAAATGGACAGGTAAATTAGGATACGAGTTTAGAAAAGAAAAATGTTTTCCATTGTGTGGGTGACATGACATGATAAGAATGATAAAAAGCAAGCAGATATTTTTGGCTTGACCAACCAAATGGTCGAAATGTTGAAAATAAAAACGAATCCAATATTTTGTACCAATATAATCCAATGCAGTGCAGCTTGTACTGGTTTTTGGCTTCTTTGGCATTTGAAGGTTATCCTCCTAAAAATGTGATAAAGTAGCCATAAAAACACTGGTGCAAGTTCAAATCGAGTATGAATCATTCATTCGGTTTATGTAACCATCTGCTGAAGCTTTAGAAGCCACATACATAAGCATCAGCAAATAAAATGTACATAATAGGACAAAGTGCAAAAAAATCACTGCTTAATGTTGATTTAAAGACGAAGCAAAAACTAAAATGATGCAATCTGCAATACTTTATTATTATTGGGTTTTCCGTTCTTTGGGTTATTCAGGAAAATAAATCGAAGAAAATAATTTTGTTTTTCATATGGTTTACTAATCTAAAATGATAATCACCGAGATTGTTTCGCTCTGTCTGTTGTTGCCTTTATTATCGAAGGAAGTAAGGCATGAAACGAGGTATAAAGCAAACTGTTGCAAACCTGGATTTTTTGTGTACGTTTTCTGGAGCTGTCCACCTGAATACAGACAAAATGTAAATCGCAAAATCATTTTCACAATTTAGCAAATTAGCAATGGCTTGTGACTGTTGAAATTACCGATTGAAATTGTGAATTAATTACCGCTGAAATTATTAACTTAACGCATATGGTCAAAACGTTTAGCTTTTAACCCACTCTATGACATGAAATCATAATATTATGAACAAATAACAAGAATCTCTTGTATGAAATATGCTTCAAAACAACGTAGTAAGTTTTGTTTAATTTAACACTTTATGTTCGGATTGCCCCGAATGAAATATTTTAATGAATCCCTCAATATCGATATATTTTTTGTACTCATTTTCCGTTTGAAAGTGGGAACAAAAAAGGTGAAGCCTGACAAAGAATAAAACGAAGATTTCTAAACCAAAAATTGTCACGGAACCAACTCATCAGAATTTTGGAGGCTCGCTAAAATAAAGACGTAGACAATGCAACTGGAAATGAAAATAACCAAATGCAAAAAATGTGAGTTGTCGGACTGATATGTATAATGACCAAAGGTCACTACGTGACAACGTTATGTACAAGTGTGTACAACCCATGATAATTAACTTTCTTCCTGAGCAACATTTTTATAACATCAAGAAACGGGTTGAAGACAGGAGTCAACGCTAAAAATGTTGCTTTTTGCAAAGATTTCAGTACCGCTGGTTATTTTGCTAAGTTTCAGTGATGCTCTTCAGTGCTACTCGTGTCGTACCAAAGATAAAAATTCATATGACTGTCTCGGAGAAACAGAGTTGCCCTTGGAATCCTGTCCTGATGACACGGAGCACTCCATCAGCGTTTGTGCAACTGGAGCTTTTCGTTCATCAAAGAACCACGAGATACTCATGAGTTTGAAGGGATGTGACAGCCTTCCACAAGGCCAGGGAGTTTTCGGGGAGTGTCTACGAAAGTTGGGGGTTCAACAGGACGATTGCTTGGAAATGACTTTGAAAGACAGAGAAGATTACCTGGAGAAGATAAGCCAGTGTGATAACTTGAAACTCGATGCTGATGATGACTTTGAGGTGATCATGGAGAGTGCTGAGAGCCAAGGTACCATGACCGAAACAACAACACCTGCAATCGAGGTCGTCCAAGGGCTGGAGACTATTTTATTCAATACTATAAAAATATCTAAGGATTTAGAGGATGAATCTGGTTACACACATATCTGCTACTGCAAAGGAAACCGTTGCAATTCAGGTGATTCATTGAACGTGGGAGAACCGAAGTTGGAGAGAAAGTTGCAATATTCCAGTGGAAATCGATGGATGAAGGGGATCACTAGGGACATATTAGCACTCGGCATTTTTATGACCTTCTCGTTTATAATCGTGTAGTTCAAATAAGAATTGACATTATTTAGGAGTTATACGTAATCAAAAGTAAAAATTTATTATTTATATGAGCTTTTGGTTCCTTCGATTGTACAATTGCAGAATTTAAAGTTGGAATAAAGCATAGGATATGATTTTAAACGATGAAACGATAAAAGATTGTACGATAAAAGGAATCGTTAAAATAATGCTACGACAAAAAAATAAGTTAAAATGTGTCAGTTGTGTAATTTTCAACTTTAATCTTCCTCACACCAAGTACCTCGCCTGGAAGTCATTCTTACCCAGTCATTGATATCTGCAAACAATAACGTCAAAAATATTAAAATAAGAAAAATTAATAAACTCTAAATAAACTACGTATAGAAACGTTTTCCCATACCTGTAACTCGAGCATATACACCGGGCTTTCCTTCCCTGGCGCATCCTTCTCCCCATGACACAACTCCTATTTCTGTCCATCTTCCATTTGCTTCCATTTTCTGGTATGGACCGCCCGAATCACCTTGACAGGCGTCTTTACCTCCCTCGGGATAAGCACCACAGATCATTCTGTTGGTTATCTTACCGTCGTACTGCTGGTTACACTCTTCATTGCTTATCACAGGAACCTGTACCTCCATTAAGACATCGGACTGGTCGCCATTTTCGGTAGTCACGCCCCATCCCGTGACAGTGGCATTTTGTCCTTCGTAAGTGTCAAGATTATTCCGCGCTGGAAGACACACAGGTCGAACAATTGGCTCTTCAGAGGCAAGCATATCAATAGGTTTATCAAGTTCTAAAACCGCTACATCGTAATCCTGCGTGTTTGGACTGAAGAAATTACAGCATACATAATTAAGAATGGCACAATGGTTTATGTACTTGTTCATTGTTGTGAGAGTCGCATTAAGTTCTTACTTGTAAAATGGATGCGAGCTGATAGCAACAATATTTCGCTTAATTCTCTGACTCTCGTTTGGATCGGTAAAGTTGTAGTCATTGAGAACCACTTCGGCAGCACTGGGAAAAGTTACTATTCCTGTTGTGACCACGCAATGGGCCTGCGATGAACATGACCATCAGAAAATATTTTATTCAATTAATTGTCAATTGGCATGTGCAAACCGAGTTTGAGCTTTTAACAAAAAGAAAATCCTTACAGCAGTCAAGACAAAACGATCATTGATAAGGCTCCCGCCGCAGAAAGGGCTTTTTTGATTTCGGAAGTACATTCCAATTTGCCAACGCCAATAACCCTTGGGAGCTGGCTCTCCATTCACAATTCGATGACCGTAGGTATAGCTGTCATCAACTGGGCCTGGCTCTCCGCATTCTTCGGTTTAAAATACATTAAGTTGGGTTAAATATTGAGGCTTTAATTAGCCAGCCATTATAGTTTTATATGTCTGTTTGATCTTACTGCATTCAGTGCGTTCAGGTTCTTGCGTGGGCAACACATTGTTGACTTCCATTTCTGGGGAAGCACAGAACACGTTGCATTTGACACTTCTGTCGCGCCCAAAAAGTCCCAGCTTGAGGAATGCAATGAGAACAGAGTTGGTGGAAGAGACGTTAGAAGGAGTATTAGATCCGCAGAATCTAATTAAAATTGTACAATTAATTTCATCATTCTTTTATAAATATTTCGAGTGAGAATGTTGAATTTAACTCACTTTTCGGTAGCTCCGGAACCATCCCCTAATTCTAAATAATCCTGGCCACATTCGTTACTCTGGCCAAGTTTAAAGGTTTCGCAGTCGGTTACGGGGATGCAGCCGCTGGTGCCCTGTTACAATTGAAATATATTTTCTTAGCTGCCCGAATATTTATATAAAACACCTTAATTGTATTAATAATACTTTAATATACTCCAGTAGCTTACCAGAAATCGCCAAGTGCACTCATATCCGGTTGGCTTCAGTCCAACCTGCACATAAGGGCTGTTAATGGTGTAACCACTTGTTGACGGGTCTAATTGATGAGTGCCACAAGAAACCTCTACATGGTGTCAATAAACATTGACAATTAATCAATTTAATTACAAAAAGTATAGGTAATCATAATTATTTTTTAATTGTTGTACCCTTTCCAGCCCTCGCATCATTCCTTCCTAGTGACCAATTGTCTCTCATTGGAGATCTGGCTGCTCCATTTTGCCATATAATCGCGAAGAGAAAACAAAAGTAAAACACAATTCTATCCATTTTCACCTTTTATCTGTATTTAATACAGTTCTTCTTTTAGTGAAAATGACAAGAGAATAGATTATGAAGTGCCAAGTTAAAACTCGGAACTGCAAACCTGGGAGAGTGAGCATCATCATTTTTATGGTCTGGTGTTGGGAACGTTTACCATGATTATTGACATATTGAACATGAAATTATTCATGACATCACAAGAAGACATGATTTTGTATTACTCTGCTCCAAAATTAAATTGCGATTGCAACCTTCCTGGAGACATTGATTGTAGTAACAGACACAAAATTAGAATTGTGAAGAGGAAAATATGTATAAAATGGGATTCCGTGAAATAATTACGATCATCATGATGAATAAAATGTAGATATGTCGCGCATAGATCAAACACTTAAACTTACATGAACATTGCTTTGCCAAACAAAACCAATCCTTCTTCGACATTTCTTTTGACATTTTGAGATCATTTGCGTGCACATTTATGTGCTCAAGAGTTTATAAAAAAGCACATTATATATTGCAAAAATGAAAAACTTTATTTAAAAAATCGCTTATCGCTTAATCTCATGCAACTATTTCAATAAAATTGTCTCTTTCAGAACTTTCATAAAAATTTAAATTAGCAGCAACAACAAGACGAATATGATTAGGATTGCGGTGCAAATTGCACTGTGCAATCATTGCACCATATATTTAACATAACACAGCCAATTAATGATCTTAATTGCAAGTTTAATAATTATGTAAGCATCATGTACATAATTAATCTACTCACGGTACAACTAAGAACAAAAATAAAATAAAAACGACGATACTTAACGATAAAAAAATTTTGCGACGAGACTAACGCGTCGGAATAATTGAGATTCATACATAATAAAAGCAGGTAAATATCGGATGACTACAAACTAGACCTACAATTAAACGAGGTAACTATTCAAATGAAATAATTAGGCGACGAAATTAAATCACTGTTTAGAGTTCAGAGTGAAGCTGCGCCGCGACGCTTTCATTCTCCTGCGCCTATCTCGCTGCTGGTAGCATTTGCCATTGGTGTATGATCCAAACCAAACTTTTCAAACGCTCCGATGAAGGTTTCCAATAGTGCGACAAGGAACAGGCAGACGAAGAAAAAGATGTTCCACCTGTTTGCAACTTGGTGATTTATCTCTTCATTCAAATCCAAGGTGCGGAAGATGTAGAGACCGATTGCTACAAGTCCCTGTATTCAATTGTCAATCAATAATTAGACATTGGGTAATGTTAAGGTTAATTATGAAGGCTATTAGAAAAAATTATGTACACACCTGAAAAATAATTGTTCCTACAAGGATCCACATGAGAACCTGAGTCGAGGTGTTCTTTTGTACATCGTAGGTGCGGAGGAGCGCGACGAGTGCACAAATGTGCGTGGAAATGGAGCCCAAATCCATTACCAACTGTCCCGTCGTCTTCAGTGACGCATAATCATGGAAGCTCTTCATTCTGGTGATGAGATTCTGGCACAAAAACATAACAGAGAGAAACACTTATCCAATTTGTATCCTTATTTATGTCTTGACAATCTAAAAGGAAGGAATTTGATTTCATGGCTTAGGTTAGCTTAGGATTTATTCTAAGGGGTATTTTGATAAACTTGTAAGATAATTTACTGAGTTTATTATTATAGTAAAAATTATATTCACATACAATATTTCCGGACACAAGACTTTAATTTCCGATTATGAGTATTCCTGTTTGTTGCATACAATGCCAGTAAGAAAGTGACAGTTTTTCTAGCCTCTGGTTCGAAAATGAAATAGTGCACACACAAAGTAACACACACACCATAAACAATTTCGTTTAGAATTCAAACATTTAATATTAATTTTGAAATAGTTTTAAAATGATGCAATTATAAATTGCTTTTGTAAAAATAATAATCTCACAAAAGAATCTCTCTAAAAGGAATGAGTCAACAGTGCAGAAAAGTTTTCTCAAGAATGTTTCAATTTCAGCAATGCAAAAATAAAACAACAATCAAATGAAACTGGCCGTTTGTGGGTACAGATAAGATACATCCGTTGTAATATGCATGTCATGCAGATTATGTCTAAAACTTTATATGGCAATGGCAAGTTTTTCAGCAATAAAAATGTAAAGAAATGGCTAGTATACACCTGTACCTAAAAGATATGCAACCATGTTTCAAAACCTCAACTGAAACTCAACCTGTCTTACTGCAAAGAAGCAAAGTGCTCCTAATTTTTCATTTCATCCCTTAATAGTTGTTCACGATTGGTGGCTTCGTTGCATATATGTATATTTGAAGCTTGAAACTAAATTACATAGGTACACAACGCAAGCTAAACTTTTTAGTGAGTCACTTTTTCAGACACTGTATCCTGCATTGTCCATAAAATTAAGTATTGTGTGCACGTATGAGAAGAACTAAGACTAAGACTCGTTCTTATCTTGTTGAGTTAGTTGTTAGTTGAAGCTATATGCACGAAAGAAAAAAATATTTGTGTACAAGAAAGTGGCCCTACCTCATTGAGGGGAAATGCCTACATCATGATTATTTTACAGAAGGCAAGTAGACATAAAATAAACTCTGCTTCACAATACTAACACAGCTTTTGCATCTACTTTAGGATTTGTTATTCTGTTTAAAGTTTAAAGTGATCATTCACATAAAGAGAGTAAATGTATGGTCAGGATTCAGGAAGCGAAAAAAGAGGAACGAAACCATAAAATGCATTGAGCTAAGTCAGAGTCAGGGACAATGATTTCGTTTTAGGTACATTGTACTTTGTTTGCATTGTCGTTCTCATCGTCATCATCATAATTCATTTGGATGGAATGACTATAAATGTAACTGTTTTTATCTTTATGTTTTGACAGAATGGCTCTCCCTCACATCACTGCTTCATGCCATACAACATTGATGAGGCAATTTTTACATTATTGTTTATGTGTGCAAAATTTACTAGAAATTGCACACGTCCACCCTTTCAGCATCAATTCAGAAGTTAAAAACATGTCTCAAAATTGAACTTCACTCAGTGAATCGCTTGCTACTTTGAGCAGATCGGAAGTTGCTAGAATTATTATAAACATCATGACACGACACGACACTAGTCAGTCGAGCCAAAAAGCTCATGGGAAATTATTTTATACTACCGCTATTTTGCTAAGCACACAGTTCAGAAATTCATTGCTTTATGGTTTCCACAATTAGAAGTCACTGATCATGCAACTGATGTCGTTTCTGCATTTGTTTTCTGATGACATTTGCAATTATGTGCCAATTTTGTTTTAGTTTTTTTGCTTCTGCTAATGAAACTGTAAGATCAAGGGATAATCGCAGGTTGTAAATGCAGTTGCAGTTCCTTATAAATAATGATACATTATCATTACGCGATTTAATACTTGATTAGATTAGTTGGTACTCCAAGTGACATCCAATCCTTTATTATGCAGATTTATACAAGGTGAAACCGAAACTCATTAAGTTTAACAGAATTTAATATAATGAAGTTGGAGCTATAATAAAATTGCAATAAAAAATGTGAAGCAGCTACGTAGAAGCATAAACTGCTAACTGCTCCTCCCTGAGTTTGGATTAATCAATCAGTTTTAGAAAGGGTGGAGCTGTAGTAATGGGCCAGTAAATTGTTTTTCGATTAAACTGTTTAAAAGTAAATTTTCGTGTTGATTTTTTACTACGCAATTTATGATTCTTTAACTCAAATACCATAAAGTATTCAGATCTAAATGTTATACATATATTAGAATACGCATACGAACGGTGTATGTACTAGTCTTCTAGATGACTACATTACATAGGTACTGCTTATTTAGTTCCGCTCCTCATAAACTACATCTACAATTTCAATCATGTTTTCCTCTATCGTTAAAAATGTACTTAATACATCTTTAATTGTCTGTACTTTAGCATAACATGATCTTTAAAAATTCATCATCAGGAAGTCTGTCGGTATGGTTCATTTAATTGATTGAATTGAGATACTACGTACTAGAATTTTTACACTATCCGTGGAGGAGTGTCCACGGATGACATTCGAATTAAAAATTACGTGGCAACCCCGTATACAATGGCTTTTTTAATTATCAAAATCCCCTATTTTTCCATCCACCCAAAGAGATATTTCGAGATCGGACAAAATTATTGAATTGCGAATTGTTGGTTTGCTATTTCTGGCAAAGTTATAGATCTACTCTTTCTTGTCAATTCACTGTGGTTATCATTTTAACTCACTCTAAAAATGGCCGTGCCGATAATCTTGATTCTTGCGGTCGTTTTTTGGATGCTTATGTCAGCAGTAAAATATTGGTATTACAACAGAATGAAAATTAATTACACGTATAAACTGGATGAAAAGGTCTTGGAAGATCTTCGAAAACCGTCGATGGAAGCTTTAGAGCGCGTAATTTTATTTACACAAAATTGACATGAATATATGGCATAAAAATATTGCAAATCACTCGATAGATTAGTGTTCAAACAAATAATTTATTTTAAATATTAGTTGAAGAAAAGACGACAGGAAAGAAAAGATTTTGCGGATCAGTCAAATGATAAAAACCTCCCGTTCCGTTTTGAAAGTACTCAGGGTGAAAAGAATCAAAAGAAACCGGAAGCCGAGGGTACGAGACGTAGACCAATGACAATTTTTGAAGAGCTGGATTCACTCAACGAACAAAAGAAAGCGGGCAAGCAGAACAATAAGAAAAAGTGGACTCGCGACATGGTAATGTTTATTTTTCATACAATAATAATCTCAGTAAATCATTCATTCCATAACTGCTCTTAGCTATCGTTTTATGTTATAGTTTGAAGATCCGTTGACACGTCTCTACAAGGAACTTGAGGAAAAGAGGAAGAAGCGAAATGCTACAGAGAAGCAGAAGAAGATTAACTGATTGAAAATTTTTAATTAAAAATTACATTATTTATACTTTGTCCGGTTTGCGGCGTGGTCGCTTAAAATGTGTTGTTCTCCACTTTCATTCATTTTTCGGAACTCTGTTTAATAAAATATTTTTATTTACTAAAAATGAAAGTACTTTCGTCGTCCCTCTCCAAATTTAACCGAAAAAATAATTCCAACATAAAAAGTAGTGCTGTTTACATTTCCAAAGTCCAGATAAAAATTACACATCGACAATTAAATTATACTTTTCCTTGCAAAAGCATTAACATGTATGTTGATTTCTCGTAATAACTTCGGCCCGTGAAAGTAAAATAAAGTTTTTTATATTGAATTAAAGAAAAATAGACACATTGTACTGTTGAAGCACATGAAAATGACATTCCTCGAGTGAATGTTTAACATATAACATTTCTTTCACGCCATGAGCGCTTTAATATTGTAACATTGTTACACTTGCTGCGTAAATTTATTTATCAGATAAAAACAATGACTAATTGCGTTATAAAATCAAGTTACGTTTTGTACCAAACGCCCCACTGAAAATCTGCATGTTCATAGCCAGATTGAAAGGAGTCCCATTACCGCTTTTCTGACTTCTTGTGCTTAACATAAGATTAGCTGCTTTATTTTTTTAACTCGGACTGTGGAACGGATTCGGCAAAATCTGACTTCGGAAATTATTTGTTCGATTAAATTTGGAGATGGACGACGAAAGTACTTTCATTGTAAAGACAAGAAGTTTCCAATGTCGGAAATATGATCAGCTCAATTGGCTTTGCAAGTTTGCAACTTTTGTCAACGTGTGTATGAATCATACACCTTAGATTAGTAGTAAGAAGAAAGAAACGAAATGGTACAAGAATCTGTGTGACTGGGGAATAGTGTTAGTATTTAGTATGATTAACAAAATGAAAAGCATAATCATGGAAGCTTACATAGATCAAACGTGACCCAGTGTTTATTCCTCCAGAAAATAAGCTAAACAGAGATTTAAAAATAAAACAGAGTCAAAGAGGCATATTTTTGAAATGGATGTGGAATGTGGAATAGAGTTGATTGAGATGAGAAAACTTTAGAACGAATTATTGCAATTTCCAACAAGTACATTACTGAATTCTATTCTGTAACGCGTTCCACTTCTCTATTTGCATTTTACATATATGCATAAAATTTTGTAATAGGATAGGGCATGGAACATCCATTGTATTCCAGAAACAAATGTGTGATGCTATTCTGATTGAAGATCATTTTAGTTGTTATCCTTAAGATGATAAATGAATGTCACTTTAAATTTTTCTTGGTATTTGTCAATGAAAGTAGCTAAACCGGTCCTTGATTTTGTCACATGCCACCACCTTTAGAGTCTCCAAAATCAAGTATGTCTACGCATTACTGTCAAATTAACCTTGAACCTCTATGGAAAGTTGTTTTGGGACCATAATCGATGTGCATTTTAAGACATCTTTGTATTCTAAAAGAATAGTCATGATTAGATTATTCCAAAGATCTCTCAGATCGTCTCTAACAGTAGAACTATTCAGGTGACAAACATCTAACTCCCTTTGGATTTTTTCCCACCACAATGAAGAAAAAAGATTCTTCTAATTTTATCTTTTTGGCATTGTTTTATTACATTGCTATTTTGAGTAAAGATGCAAATTCCTACATGTTGAATAATAATCCGTACCATCGCCTGGAAATTTTGGACCACGAGGGAAAATATCAATTGGAATGGCTAGTCGATCTAGATTCACAAAACATAACCTTCAATGTCACGGCTGAAACGAAGGGATTCGTAGGGTTCGGTCTAAGTAAAGACGGGCGCATGCGTGGAGCTGACATGGTTATTGGTGGATTGTTCCCCAATGGAACCACGTACTTTGGGGTACAAAAGTATAATTGGGTTGATTTAAATAATAATGTACATGCATTTCTAAATCTGTTTTCTAACATTGCAATTATCACTCTCATACAGGATTATTATTCTTCCGATTATAAATTCCCGGTAAAGGATTTGAGCGAAGATTACGAATTGCATTCTATCTCAGAGAATGAGACTCATACATTCTTAAGTTTCTCCCGGAAATTGGACACCTGCGACAAAAGAGATATTCCTATCACAGTGTGTAGCCACTTTTTAAAAGGGCTTTTTAATTTTTTTAAAAGTGAGTATCTTATAAAATCGTAATAAAGTTCATTCCCATTATTTATAAATTAGGAAGATGGACTTCTAGTGATCTGGGCTTTTGGAAACCACGATGGAGACAATGTTTACCACCAAGAAACGAAAGGATCTTTTAATGTTAAGCTGTTGAGACCAGATTACGCACCAAAGATTGATATTGATCATGACACTGAAAACGGAATGGTGAATGGGGAGATTGACCCGGACTTGAAGGTTTGGAGAGTTCCACGAGTTATGAAGTCGCCTGAAAATGACACAAGTTACTGGTGCACATTACACGCTGCTCCTAAGCTGGAAAAGAAGCATCATCTTGTGGGGGTGGGGAAAAGTGAAACAATCAGAGAGAATCTAAATTTTATCACAATCTTTCTAACAAACATTGTTTAATCAGTTTTTGGGGAGGTACGCTGACAAGGAGAGTGAAAACGCTGTGCACCACATCCAAATAAACAAATGCCACGCACCAAGTGGAACTAGTGCCAAAGCCTTTTTCTCTCCATATCTGGACCATCCCGGTCAAAATTGTTACAATTTCCACTCACCGGAAGGACCGATTCCCACTGATTATTGTCAAGAAATTTACCATGGTCAGGCTTTCAGCGGTCGGGTAAGTCACCAAAAAGGAGTCTTAAAAATTATTATTATATTCGTAACCCTGTAAAGAAAACTACTAAAAATCTACTTACATTTCATAGATTCTTTTCAATCCGCCACAAGTTGGAATGGCGTTTGGCGAAAATCCAGATGAATTTTATATAGTACAGGTTCATTACGATAATCCCGAGGTTCGCTCTGACCTCCTTGTAAATCTTACCCTGGAGTTTTATTACACCAGTAAATTAAGGTAATTGGCATCATTTCGGGCCTTGAATTGTTTTGCATGTGTTACATAGACTGCTCTAAACACAGAGAACACGAGGGTGCTTTCATGGCAATTGGACACATTTTCCCCGGAGAACCCATGTCTTTTCTAGTACCGCCCTCCTCGCCTGGTCACACAATCATGGGCCACTGCTCCCCAGATTGTACAAAAGGAATTGTTCCAGAAGAAGGGATTTACATGTTTGCCATGTTGCTCCATGCTCACAATTCTGGTATGAAAATGTGATGAAACGTGAGGTAAAATAATTCAAGATGATATGATATAAACTGTGGGGTTATATTTTATTTCTGTTCTGCAGCTAAGAAAATGAAACTGCAACACTTCCGGGGAAATAAAGAACTACCGGTCATCGCCAGTGATGACAATTATTTATTCTCATTTCAGCAATTTAAAGTGCTCCACAAACCAGTGAAAATCTTACCGGGAGACCAACTGATCACAAGTGGGTTTGTTAATTCTTAAAGTCTTTATCACATGTATTTCTAAATGAGAAAAGTCTTAACTTTGCTTAATTATTAGGTTGTCTATATGATAACACATGGACGAATACAACCACTGTGGGAGGATTTTCTTCAAAGCAGGAAATGTGTGTGTCAATGACCTTGTACTACAATAGAATCACTGATTACTCTGGTTGTGTGAGTCAGATTGACTCTGACGAAGCAAAGTTTCATTTTCTTGGAGTTAAAAATGTCACTTGGAGCAATGACCGGAAGGAGTTTGTCGTGGTGTCAGGGGATCACTTGGAAGGAATGACCATTTCGGAAGTGGCGAATGCTGTGAAATGGACACCTGAGTTGAGGGACGAGGTGCAACAGTTTCATTTGACGGAGCCTCACAATACCATTTGCCTCAGACACAGAGAACTGAGTAAACCAAATACAACCGATTTCATGGCTCTTCAGACTAAAGTTGGTTATCCGAAAGAAGCCGAAGAACTTCCTCCTAAAGAATCGTGTTCTCAATAATTACAATCTAAATAGCAATTTTAAAGATTTTACACAAACCAAAGCTAAAACTTTCAGGCGTATAACTAAAGAATAGCTTCTGACAAGTATCTTTTCAACATCAATAAATAAAAATTCAATTAGCAGAGTTCACTTGCAAATTTGGTGCATACTTTAATTTTTACCATATACAGTCAACAGGTGAAACAAGAATATTTTTTTACTTGCTTAAGATTTGGGTGTGTTCCCATTGCATCCATCTTTTCCTCCGCATTTGCACTCCATTCCCCAGTGTTTGCCACCATTGTTATCAGCGACAACCGCAGCAAAACAAGAGTTCCATTTGGAAGGTCTTTCAAGGCATAAACGTTCCACGTGTAAGGTTCCATTGTTCGTGTACTTCATCCAACACTGAGATTCTGACCATCCAGTTACAGAGAACTTTTCATTATGCATCTGCACCGTGATTTAAAGAACTTTTACCGACGTGCGTTATATTTATATTATGACTCACTCACCTGTACAATCTTTAAGATAGGTATCTGGGGGTGGGTCATCAAGGCAGCCGGTGTCACCAACTCCATCTTCAATGGCACACTGATAACATTTTAAAGCTATAATTCAAATGAAATAAAATTAATACCTATGATCAATGTTTTTGCAATAATAGGTATGAGTTAACATTATAAAAGAAATATTAAGTAAAAACAAGAATCAATATTTTTACAGCTCACAAAATGATTCTGTCATCATAATCACCAACAAAAAGGAATACGAGAAGAAATATTTCCTTGCTTTAAACAGCATCGTGGAAATTTGATTTTACTAAAGCGTTTGCGATATTGCGAATATTGCGATACCCTTCAAAAATCACTCTGTATTGATTTCAAAAAACAAATTGCAACTTCGGGTTCATTTATTTTAAATCAATTGTGTCAATGTTTGCTTCACACGAACCACTCTATTTCATCGCTTTCAGCAATTATCTATAAATAGAACTTATCACGCGATTTATAACATGCCATATAAAGACACGTAAATGATACAATAGTTCACATCAGAATTTTATTATATTTTAATAAAAATAAAATATTTATTGATTGAATTCAGTCAAAAGCAGATCCAAGAGGAAAGAGGAAAAATAAGAGCAGAATTAAAATAAGAATAATAAATTGTAGTGAAAATAGCAAATCAAGAAGAATAGAGCTTTTACGGCTTATAAATGACTAGATTGGCCACATTGAGAATGAGAAATTAAAAAGTGTTTCGGGAAACAGGAAAGTTGACAGGGAAAAGAAAATCAAGATGAGAATGAAATACTTATTGAAGCATTGCTTAAATCTAACCAAATAGATCGAGGTCTACAATCATATAAAATCTAAAAATGGTAACTTTTGGCACTTCCGGCTGCTGGTACAGTATATCCTCAGTCACTTAATTGACGTTTGTTATAGTTGTGATTACTGTTATAAACTGCTTGGCTTTGTCGGGCTGTGCGTGCTGGCGGTGGAGCATTAGCAGCAGCTAACGGAGGCAGAATAGGACCAGACAGAGGACTGTAAGCCTTATCGTTGGGGAAGTGAACGACGGTCTTATCAACTGGTTCATACTGCAGATTAACAGACGGAACGCCACCCTGAGGCTTGAGTTCGTCAACTTGGGCATCGTAAGTCTGCTCTGGTTTCTTGAGCAAAACATTGATTTGTGGACCCTTTCCTTCCGATTGCTTGAATCCAGCCTTGATAAGCTCAGCGATTTTGTAGTTTGGAATCTCAATGTCCACAACGGATTCCCCACCTGCCGGCCCTTGCAACCAGAGGATGTGTTCAGATCGAAGAGCAATGGCGTCTTGATTCACCCCTTCGCAATTCACCTTGTAACGACCGTCTCCAGACTTCTCCGTTTTGCACTCAACGCCCAGATTGCCCCCGGATGATCCACCAGAAGAACCCTGGGGTCGTCCATAAGCCGTCATGGCATTGAGAAAAAGGACGAGAACCTAAACAATGGTCATATAAAAAGTGTAAGAATTCAAAAATACAATGTAAAACTTGCAGTAAAAAACTTTTTACCGAAACTAGCTTCATGATGGATGTTTTTGCGGCAAATTTGTTGTGGGTACTATTTTGAAGGTGGTGGTGGAGTAGTTGACAATCGAAAGTCGAATGATAACTTGTTGTGGGGCTAAACTTGGTTTTATACAGTTGCAAAGTCGTCAGAAAAGTACCCGAATTGAAAAATTATTATGCTCCACACAGTAACACAACTGACTTCCAAAGCTGGCACCACTCAACTCAATTGCTCAATAATTTTTATACAAAGTGCTCACTGCTCACTTGGAGCGACCAAATAAGCTGATTTAATTATGATGATAACTGATAATACAGCGATGATGCAAATTGGGATGGGAGACAAAGACGAAACTGAGGAGTGCAATTTGCAAATGCATTTTGTGTACACGTTTTAGTACATCGATTTGTTTGTTTGAATGCACTTCAGCAAAGGGATGCTAATTAAATTTATTTGTGTTTTGAATTCATGCATGTGGTTCTCTTAATACTGATAAGCTAAATTGACCTGTCGCCTAATATGTTTATTACAAAGTCTGGGTAGGCAGTGCAAAGTGAAGTTGCTGCAAAAAAAAATCCCCGAACTCTTGAAGACGAACGGATTTGCTGAATAAAGATTTATTCTTGTGGCCATCTTGGCAAATCTTTTGTCTTGTCATTTTATCATCATCGTTTCAACTCTAGTGTGGTGTGATAATGTCTTACATTTTATTGCAGTGTATTACGTGAGTTTAGCTGTGTTTGTGAGCATTTGAGTGTGTAAATAAAAGGAATTAACAAATATAACATAACACATCGCTATTAATGTCACTCGTACATAATTAAGAATAATAATAATTATGTAAGTGGCCACTGGCCACTACTTCATTGAATGATTGACACAGAGACAGAAAACGGGACAGTCCAAAACAATGGAAGTGCCACTTATTCACACAAATTATTGACTCTCTTAAAAACAACTGGCAAACAGAGATTATTAACTGTTCGCTAATGTTTTTAGGTACCCCGAATTTCATTACCTTGAGAATTGAGAAATATTTTTATTATGAGAACGCGAGTCGGTGACAAATATCACAGCTACATACAACTGGTTCGATGCACTTTCTCTAAAGTAAATATAGACAAAAGAAAAACGCATGTCAGACAGGAAAGATGTAACTGTAATCTTAAAACCCAATCCAATTTATTTTGCAGAAACTGCTTTTGATACAAATCGCAGAAGTTTTGTTGCAGGTATCCAAATTCCAAATCGTTTCGAATAACTTGCGTAATTGCTGCTGAGTCATTTTATAAGATCTGCCTTCTTCTTCAAACTTGACAGTTTAACGAAATTGAAAAAGTACGCAGGAAATTTATTAATGTGTTTTGTTTTGGCATACGTGATTTGCAATTTTAATAATTAAATACAACGCATCTTGTTCAAAGTCTTTTTTACAACTAAGGTATTTTTTGAGTTGTTTATTTTTAGGTACAGAAGAACTTGAATGACATGTTGACACTGGCACCACAAGGGTGCCTCTGAATAGCATAGTAAACACAATTTTAATAGTTGTTGTAATAATCACCAAAAATGTATGTACAGATTGAGAGACTATTGCAATGGAATTGGCGACGTAATTGCTGAATTGACGAAGTATATAAATAAATATTTATTAATCATCATCAAGTTGACATTTAAAAAATATTGTGATGTTGTGATAAAATGATATGTTGCTACATTTTATTACTTAAATTAATCTAATTTTAAATGCGGGTTTCTTAATTATAATATTCGTATGAATTAGGTATTTCCAATCGAATCAATTTCCATTAACGTCGTCTTCATCGGATTTCTTCATTTCACGGTATTTCTTTTGGTCTTCAACCATGGCCAAGAAGACTTTGTACTTTCTATCATGGAACCTATAATTACAAAATAAAAAATGTATAGATGATTTAGTTTTAACTGGGAAGAAGCCAAATATTATTTTTTATGTTTATGTGCTTATGATTTAACTTTGGGGTTAGGTTTGAGAACTGTACCTCTAAACATTCTGGGAACAATGTCTCGAACACGGGTAAATTCAGCTGCGTCCTGCTAACAGAACCGGCTCAGCACAATCCGGGACAATGACTGGAAGTCCGATTACATCTGGGGCAATAGAAGAATATTTTTTATTACTTTTAGACTAATTGAAATAAAATTGAGATTTTTCATCAAATTAAAAAAGTTACCTGCGTGCGTTTGGAGGTACACCTTCGATTTGGTGAGTCCTCCACAAGCTCGTGGAAGGAATGACCACTGGCATGAAGATCTTCGACAATCTCAGATTTCTCAGAATTGCTTTTCAGAGGTTAATAGATCCTCCAGGTATTCCCACACTCCTTCGTCAATTTAGGATAAGCCACATAGCTCATTACCACGTGGTCTAGCAACTTTCCAGCTGCACTTTGACCTCGTTCACTTAGATACAATTCTTTAAGGATGACGCCGTAGTATGCCCCCCATACACCAGGCACAGATTTTTGACTTAGGGCCATGTGGCACACAGTCACACAGAAGTGTCTAAGATAAGCGCTAATCTACCAAGTCCAACTTTCTCTCTTGGAACATCCCCACAGCCAATCATGCCCAGAAGTTGGTTGTTTTGTTTTCTACTTTATGTTTTTATGATCTATATATATAAGTGTTTTCTATCTATCTATATTTTGCAAAAATTTTGTTCATCTTTTGTAAAAATCGTAGCTTTATACAAGAATTATGTTTTGCTTTTGAATATTAGTTGAACGATGAGTTGCATAGCCGAACCAAGTTTTGCACTAGTCCTCGAGGCTTGAGCAAATCGCCAAATAAATATCTTTTTAATTTGCGTAGCATAATACTATAATACATAATAGAAAAGAATTGGTTTGACTATTACTTTCTCCTCTTCTCAGTACACGTCAGCTCTTTTTATTTCATCCGATTAACCCGTAGTAAAGATTAGGGTCTACTAATTAAATATAAAATCATTCGTTGTATTTCTATTTTTTGAATTGATTTTTTGTAAACTGTTGCTGGAGATTAGCATTTTTTCATCTATTATGCATTGGCAATTTTATTGCAACTGTTTTATGATTGGTTTTAGCCGAGTAAGCTCATTCACACAAAGAAAATACGCTTGTCTTCCATGTGTGTAGGTTTATAGTAGTAATGAAGCGATGCATGATGATAACCAAAAAAATGATGCAATCCTCTAGTATCTTGATGGTTCTGGCACAAAATGTTGATATGTTGTGTAACTGATCTGTGTAAGGAAAGAATTGCGAGAACAAAAAAAAAGCAAAGCAAGCACAGAAGCGGAGCGAAATATTATGGCAGTAGAGTAGGATTTTTCAGAGGCATTCATTTGTTCACCTTTGTCTCTTCTTATCTTACCTTTCCATTCGATCGTTGAAGTTACTCTTTTGTTAAGGTGGCAGTAA